>CABFOQ010027359.1:0-18521 GCA_900660455.1 Gephyroberyx darwinii | reverse complement strand
GGAAATAGCTTGTGTCACTGAGTTTAAGTTTGGCCTGAAAATAACTGTCGATTCAAAAGTAGACCAAAAACGTAGAACACTGGAAAACTTAAAATGTGTACCAAGTGTAACAAAACTAAAAGCCTGCTGTAGAATTTCCATTTTTGCTTGGCTTTTTTTTTTTTTTAACTCCTTGACCAAAAAACAACAACACTAGCAGACACCCTTGGTCCAGCCTTGGCATTTTTCAAAGCCAGTGGGTAATTTGAGGGGATGGAGGTGGCATCTCCCTTAGGAGCAGAAAGAAAGGAACCGAATCTCTGTGTTGATTTTAGAGAACTGTAATAAAAACAATATGCCTGACCTCCAACCCCCAAATTATGATGTGAATTCCTCTTTTGACCATAGATTTCAGCAGAAGAATAGAGTGAAACATTATTTTAAACACAATGTGAGCAAAAACAAACCTGCCCACCATCCTGTATGGTCCAACTTTACTTTCTATACAGCTGTGCAGAGATTCTTGTCTCTTTCACTTGAATTTCTTCATCAGTTTAGAGTAGATTTAATCCGGGTTATCACCGTTTGCATTTAAAGCCCCCCTCCACCGATCTCAGACAATATGAACACTTTCAAACAAGCCTTGCAAAATAAATCGCTGGTTTACAAGGGAAAGCAGGAGTGACACCTGATCTCTACCAATCAAAGAAAAGACAGCTGATTGGCCTCGCTCTGGCACACCTGAGCATTGTTTTGACTGGGACTGTGATTAGTGGAAATGATCAGACATCACTTTTTGGAAATGCTTTTTGAGAGGTTTAGAAATTTTAAAGGGGTGATACTGGAGGAGGACTTTAATCTATCAATTTCCTTCCACTTCAATGGTTCATGTAAACAGAAACAAATTAAACCCCTGATGAAAATTAAACTATTCCTCCCAATAGCAACAGAATGTTTTTTTGCCTTGCTCTGCTGAAAATTTACCAAGTGGGGAATTGAACTTCAACTACTGACTAGTCCAAATGTACCATGGACTTCCTGTTAGAATCTCAATCAGGGATGAATCTTGGACGTCCTGGGTGATAGTAAACAGCCCCCTATAGCCTAGGTTCCACTACAGGGCCAAACAGAGCTTGAACATTTATTAAGTCACTCAAACATAAATTTCTGTGATCATCTTGTCGCCAAAGAGAGGCAGTTTTTGTCAGCGGGGCTATAGTTCGAGTCCTTTTCTAGCCCCCTGGAAGCCCCGGTTGGCCCTGCAGTGTAATGGGGCAGGTTGGATTAGCCCAGTTTGCATTTTTATCCCTGACCTCAATGTATCATCTTAAAGACCCCGATGACTAAACTGGAATGACTTATTTCAGAGAAGACTCTTCACGTAACTCTCCAGGATAGAGTGAGCGAGAAATATTTTATTTTGTTTTTTTTTGTGTATCCCCTTGAAAAAAAAGCTTTTGGCAGACAAGGGTTTTCAACGGCTGTGGTTGAACTGGAGCCGGTTTCCCAAGAGCATGATGGCACTAAGAGTAAGTCTACTGGGCCACAGCCACTGATTCAAAGAGTTTGGTCACGGCCGTTTTCAGTGGAAGCCATGTTAGCTCCACCAGCCTGCTCCATAGCTGTTGCTGAGGAACGTGATTCGGCTGACTTTTATGCTGTGTTCGCATCATATCGGGGGAAAAAACCCAGGAAGTATGGGGTGATGTCTCATTGCTACAACTTGGAAGCGTTCACGTGTTAAACTAAAACATTTTTAGTTATGAATTTAAAATCAACCAAAAATGAACTGCAGCATATCGATTGATGTGAATGTAACTGATAACTTTTTTTAATTTATAACTTTGGACTGTCGACACGGGTGGATTAGCTGCCATGTTTGCCACCTGTGCTGACACACGTCTGTGATTCGTTGAGTGAGATAGATTCCCACGTCCCACAAAGAGGCTGACGTGAACATTTTGTTTGGGTAGCTCAATTTATGGCAAATCCGATATGACAAGAATACAGCATTAGACTGTTTGAAGTCTCAATGTGGTGATGTTATAGAGGAAATTGTTCCATATTTACAGCCACACTTTTTTAAATTCTAGAGGAGTAGCAACATAGCGCTCAGTGGCTCTGCTACTGACATAAAATGATACAAAAATTAGTGTCAAGATGGCTTTGGGAAACCCAACCTAGAGCCCAAACCAGAGCTCTAGATGTGACATATAGGTCAATGAATAGGGCTTGGTTTCCCAAAAGCATTTTACCACGATGATAATCCTTGTCCATGGAACAAAGGTGGTCTCTTTTTGTAATTATTACTACGGTTTTGTTGTCGTTAGCACTTTTTTTTAACCAGGCTAAACTTGATGCTGATGAGTGTACCAAAGAACCTGTAAATATAATTATGGCAGTAAAATGCTTTTGGGAATCAGCTCATCAGAGACCCTCTGACAAATTTGAACTTCAATAGACAAACAAGGACTCGTTGAGTCGCGGCATCGCATTTTGTTTTTTGTGTTTTTTTTGCCAAGGTTTGATTTAGTTCAAGCCTAGTTTGTTTTCCTTCCAAATAGAATAAAACAGAAAAACACGTTTAAACCCAAATATGAAATTATATAAATATTTTAGTCACAGTTGGCCAATACTTCTAGCCAGTTATGCATGGCAATAAAAACAAAGAAAAAGAATTAAGAGAAATTTCTAATTCTTAAAAGGCACAGTACATAAACAAATGATCCTCCATTTTGTTTTGTTACAAAGAAAGAAATGCCGTCATTTGTAGCTGTGAACTTAAGAACTACAAGTCCCAAGATTCTATGTTTGCTAGCATCGTTGCTAAGGGGCAACCATACAGCGTCTCCTGGCAAACCCATTGATTGGGCATTTCAATTTGATTTCCTTCAGTCCCTAGTCCCTTCGTTCTCCATGTTAGACCTCACTCTCACACCTGGGCCAACTAATAGTTCAATACATTTTGAATACAAATGGGGCAATGGGGCATCTGGCAACTTCTGTGGCCACTTTTGAGGTGGTTTAAATGAACAACATCTGTCAGTTTACATTTTTGAAATCATATTGATATACATTTTGCCCAGGTCTGACCTCTTGCCTCCTTCTCTGCTCCATATTTTGGAAATGTGTTCAGCCAGAGAATCGCAGCCTGGTCATGTGCTGAATTCAGAGTTGAGATGTGGAGCTACACAGGAAGTCTGGCTGGCTTAGGGTGAATGCAGACTTCAAAGCCAAAAGTTCAGACCAAAGTGAAAACCTATGATGGAATTTCACCCTGATCCTTTTACAGCTGTATGGGAGGGATCAACTCATTCAAAATCTTGTAGCGTCCATCCAATCTTAGGGGGCTAAAGGAACGCCTTGAATTTGGAAGTTATTTGGTTATTTTTCTTCAGACACTTGTCACAGTGGGGGAAAAGTTCAAGATTTCTCCTTCAGGTTCCACCAAAATGGCTTGTTAGCCTTGTTTGAATTCCTCATTGAAACCAAAGGGCACAGCTAGCTGGAAGCTAACAAGCATGTTTGTGGCTAGTGCTGCCCGTTGAAAAATAACCAACTAAAATTGAGGAATCCTTTTGAGCAGTGGCCTCTTTAGGGACGTGAGTTTTACCAGGAAAGAAGACAGAGAAAGAGGAAGGGATGGGGGATTGTAGAAACAAAGGTGGAGATGGAGAGAAGAGAAGAACAGAAAGAAGGTAAGAAGGCTAGATGAGATGTAAGTACATGGGGGTGGATGATGGAAGGAGGGATGTAGAGATGGGCGTTAGTAATTTATTGGCATGCATGAGGGGATGACTTTAGGAAGGAGAGGAAGAGATAGATGGGCTGTAGAGGGGAGTGTGGAGAGAGTAAGGAGGAAGAAGGATGAGAATGAAGGGAGGAAAGAAGGGTGAGTGAGGAGGGATGGAGGAAGCCTAGTTGCCCCACCAGTCAACCTGGGAGTGGGAGTAGTTCCCTCCGTAGCTGTCGCTGCTGTAGAAGTTACCAAATCCACCTGAGATGGAGGGAATAAAGAGAGGAAAAGAGAAACAGTCATGGATGATGCAGTTTCCCTTTGGACACATAAGTAACATGGTCTACAAACATGAAAAGGTCAACGTTTCAATTCTGTGTCTCCTAGTCTTTTCTTTTCAGCATTTATGGCACCCCCTATTGGTTGATTGTACAAATAGGTCAATCACTGCTTAGACTAATAAGTAAATAAATGAACAAGGGAACAGTAAACATGTCGTCCTGGATGAACGATGCAGCTCACCTCACAGTGAAGCAGTTATGGACTACGGATGGATTTATTTATTTCACATTTTCTTTAGCAGTAACAGTAATTTTCTTGCTCACCTCCTCCAAACCCACGGTTCCCTCCATGTCCTGATTGGTTGCGACCGCCGCGACCTCCGAACCCTCCACTATTGCCTCCGGTGCTCGTCTGGCGGTAATCACGTGCTCCAAAACCACCAGCGAACCTAAAAAGTAAAACCTCCTTTAAATCTAACATCGCATTACTTAAATCAGATATCAAGTGAACTTGAACAACAACTGTTTTTTTGGGGAAAAGACAAATGAGATGAGATGAATTCATAGTACACATCATGGTAAGTGCTATCAAATTGATGTAAGTTATATTAAGTGTGCAGACCAGACTGTTTAACCAAGAGGAGCCTGTAAATGTATGTGTGTACCTCTTAGAGCGTCCTCTATTGCTGCTCTTGTGTTGGTGTTCATACGCCAGGCTCTCGAGCCACGAGGGAACTTCCTGTTTGGCCTCCACCAAGATGTCCAGCAGGTCTTTAGTGATGTTCCCATTCTTATCGTTGAAGAACGACGTGGCCAGACCTACAGGAAACACACATGCAGATATGGATGCACACAAACAAGCATGTGAAGAGACATGGACATGCATGCATTTGCCTTATATTGTTTCCCTTGCTTTCCAACTCTCATATTAGTTATTAGTCTTACCCAGGTTTCCAACTCTTCCTGTACGTCCGATACGGTGGACATACTCCTCTATGTCGCTGGGCAGGTCAAAGTTGATGACATGCTTCACGTTGGAGATGTCCAGACCCCGAGCTGCTACCTGGACACGTAAAGACAAAAACAGAAAGAAAGAAAAAGAAGCAAAGAAGGGGGTTTAATAAGGGAGAGGTCAGATTTTTCCATCAACACTTCACTAGAACGACACGTTTGCCTTCTCACAGGCAGCGTTAGATTCAACCAAGATGGGTTTTTGAAGGCCAATGCTGGTACTGATACTGATAAAAGGACAATATTTGCCCCATATACTGATCCAACTCAACTATTCTCCACTGAAAAACAGGCTAGAACAGTTTCTATCTCTAACAGACACACACACACACACAACACACAGATGCTGACCGCTGTGGCCACCAGAATGGGGCATTTTCCTGATCTGAACTGGCTTAGTGCCTCCTCCCGGTCTCTCTGGGAACGGTCGCCATGGATACTGGTGCAGGCATAGCCCTCACGATATAGGAAGTCCTCCAAGGCATCAGCGCCTTTCTTGGTCTCAACAAACACCAGAGTCAATGAGTCCTTACCTGGACGACGGAGAAGAAAGACATCAAGGGTTATTGATAAAACTCAGCGGTACGGGTGACAGTAGGGGTGTTATAACAGTGTTGTTTTTTCTTTTATTCTTAAACCGGCCCAGCTGCTGGTAGGTCTTTCCTTCCCCAGCATTTTCTAGTTTGTTTGGAATAAATAGTACAAGAACTGAGTCATTAGCATGAGCAGCGATAGCCACCGTGGCTGAACAAACAAAGAAAAGAGCGGTAAAGAAATAAACTCAAAATCCATGGAAAAAGAAATGGATTAACCAGTCAGAGGGAGGCAAGCGTGCTTAAAAGGAAAGCGACTGTCTTGAGCCAAAACTAGAGGCAACATCAGCATTGCCTTAACAAGATGAAAAGCACTCCAAGATGAGAAGAAACAAGGAGGAGCAATGCAGATGTCTTTCTTTTTGACTGGTAGGTTGATTCGCTGCAGTGCACATTGAGTAACTTTATTACTATATTGGGAGAGATCTATGTGACTTTATTATCAAGCTATCAGCTAATAAAGATACAGTAATAACATAACTATCTCATCATTTTATACAGCATGTTTGATATGTTACATAGTGTACATATTACTGTCTCTGAAGGCATGGTCGCTCTAAGGCACTGGCTGAAATTCTGCCGTTGAATTATTTGTTCGTCTCAGCAGAACAGCCTAGGCTTATTTGTTTGAGGGTGTGGGGGCTGCTGTCAAAGTACTGACGACACCGCTGACAAGTGAACACTGGGAAATGCAGTGCAAAACACCAAAGCAATGACTGTTTATCAGCAAAGGTGTTGCAAAATATATAAATACAAATTTAAAAAAATAAAAAAAGGCAGATAGACAACATTGCCATCAGCAGGTGCAGCAGCTTGTTACTGAAATAAAATCTATGCAGGGTATGAAGCAATTTCTGTAAAATTTCCCATCTACTTAGTTACAAAACCTTGCATGTGTATCATGTCTTTCATATTCAGAAAAGAGATGAGTGAAATAGCCTTTGAGTTCAAGAACATTTGCGACTTTTTACGGAAGGCAACACTGCAAAACAACATCAATTTAATAGCAGTAGTTCCTTGGGAGAACATGGGCGTGTCAGTGCTTCTGATTGGAAATATAATCTCTGCCCGGGTATTTTCCTTTTCAGAGGGTTTCAGGAGTTGCTATGTTAAAATAATGTCAAAAATCCTGGCGCAGATTCTAGCTAGGGGGGCTAGAAAGCCTTGGGCCGGAAAGCCTTGGGACAACAGTGACTGGTGGTGAATGTGCGAATATAGCACAGCAATGTCCAGATTGAGAGCATATGCTGCAACGAATGGGACGGAGATCACTGTGTGTTCAAAGTTGCGATGCACACATGGGCAGCGTTTTAGACACATCCCTCTGCTCAACCAACAGGATAAACTGGCAAAAGAGAAAAACGCCAACTGAGAGGGCAAATGACTAACAACTACAAGCAAGCAAAGCAAAGGCCCCTCAACTAGCTAAACTATGCTAACTTGACAAATGTGATACACAACATAAGCAGAGGCAATAAGTTATTATGTATTATCTAGACTAGCATCTGGGCCATGGCTCCAGGCATACGCAATCAAATGTTTACTATCAGTGGAATGGCAATATAAAAATAACAGGCCAATGTATGGTGCAGTTCCTTATGGAACATAAAGGCATGGTCAGACCTGCTAACGTCAGTTAACTCTCCCAGTGTCACCTTCCTTTAAAACAGAGATTACAGCTAGCCTCTGAGTGGAAGACTGATCTTGAATCATTTGGGGGTTTGTTATGCCTCCAGTATATGAAGATCTAATGATTAAGACTATCATATAGTATAGATGTGATAGTGAGTAGTGATACACTCTTCTCAACTGATCTGCGAGAACTTTTACATACGCAATAAAATATACAGACTACTTGATTGATCTCACCTTGCAAGTAGTTATGTGACAATATTGTGACAATTTATTGAGGTACGAAATGGTCACAAGATGTGTCATGGAGCTGAACATTATGTTATTGTCATCAGATGGGCATAGTAAGATCTGAATAAGTACACCTGTAGTAGATAGTAAAGATCCACTCTGAATGAAAACCAAACAGAGCTGCTAATTGTTGGGCCAAACACATGGGTGCCTCATCTCAAGTCCTTTGAGACTATATATGCTTTGTGATTAAGGACTATATAAATAAATTTGACCTCATCAATTTATTTCCCCGATTTATTTTCAGTTTAATTTCATTTTCAATATTGTAACAACCTTGAAATGAAAATCCTTGAGTGCACATCAAATCATACCACTAGCTGAGCATATTGTTCCAGCCCCTCTTGAAAGTGATTTGTCCAATTGTGAAGCAATTTTAGTCTCCGGCAACATAAATCAGGATGAGATGCATCTCAACTAGGTTAAACCATTTAAACCACATTCCAATAGATTTTTGCAGGGAACAAAATAGTGCAGCAGGCAGCAGGGGATACATGATGGATGGAAACAACAAATAGCCACCAGTACAAAAAAAATAACAGCAGAAACATTGTTTTCTTTCAAGCACTGTGACCAGAGCCGCTGATAAAAAGAGTTTGGTCATCGTGGTTTTCCTCCACGGTCCTGCTCCATGGACATTAGCTGTAAATATGGATCATATTTTTAATATAGAGAAGTGGCAGCCTCATGGCGTCCGAGGTACAACCTGACCAGACTCTCTCCATTGAGGCTCTGGGTCTGACACAAAGACATTACAGTGACACATATGAAGATGCCCAACACAACACACAAAACTCAACTTAAACCATCTTGAACCAAGGAAAAAAAAAATCCACAACTGAAACAGGCATTGTCGATTTAAGCCAAGTAAACTTGACTCAAATATGAAATGATATATAGAACCTAAAATGACGGGTAAACAAAGGATTCTACATCCAGAGAGTAAAATATTCAAGGCAAGCAAAAATAAGTCAAGTATGGAATGAGAGAGAAAAAGTTCTTGAGTAAAACGCTTACCAGGCTTCTCTATGTTGTCTCCTGTATTGTCCTGTACCTCGCTGGGGATCACTTAGGATAAAACCACAACCAAACAACCAACATGTAAACCACACCGAACCACCAGTAGAAAACCACTATGAAATCTTAAGTAAGTCAGGTCTTGCCCTGCCTAGAAATCTCTTAACCTGCACACACGAGTCATTTTTCTGACTACCGAAAGAAAATGAATGATCCAAATCCCAAATGTGTCCCGTTAAACAGGTTCTTACGGTGACATAGGAAGGTAGGCCACAGTAGGAGCACATGCAGAAGGAGCACATGCAACTCAAGACTGAAAGTAGGGATGGGTTTGGATATCAGAACATCCTCCTAATTGCTTTCCTGTGTTCCTATACTTCAGTGAGGCCAGGAAAAGTTTGGTCCTCGGATAAAACGTCACTACACAGACTTACTGGAGGTTTTATACATTTTCATTGCTTAAGGCTTCCTATCTATTGGCCTTGCAAAGCAGCCCTGAAAACATACCTTATCCAGGGTACCTGCAGGCTTTAGAAAGCCAAAATTAAAAAAATAATAAAACCCTTTTCAATGCTTTTTAAAAAAAACAACAATTATCATACACTCATAGCTGAAATGAATGAATCAAAGTTGTGAAACTATAAATAGTCAGTAGAAGAAAGAAAAAGGACAATTGTTTCGTGACATGATATCCAGTATGTCTGGTCTATTGAGTGGACATGCATGTGAATCAAATCAAGCATGTTCAACTGCAGTACAAGTAAAGCTATATGACAAAACACTACTAGCAGTCCCATTCACATCTTTCAGCATTACTTCATTTGCCTTACTTTCTGACTCTGCTTTGACTAAATATCACTGAATGTAAATAATCTGTCAGTACTACTATCTAATTTCATATTTACATCAAAATGAAACTTAAAAGTTATATACATGTCATTACATGTTAAAAACATAAGACCTCTGCCTTGTTTGATCCACCATCATAACATTTTAACATGCATCCATTTCTCATGAAGCCCTATGAGGTCCTCTCATTACATTTTCTGGACTTTCACCTCCCACATAATGGAAGTTTGAATTGTTTGCGCCGACTGGCCCAAGGTGGTTAGCAGGTTCACCAAAGGCTTGTTTAATGACGAGGGGGAGAAAAGCTTTCCTTCACATTCCTGTGTAGTTACTGATTTATAAGGCAAGGTGATGTTCAGTGAGCATCTCATCCCACATCAAATAACACCCAGGTCATTACTGACACATAAAGTACCAAAGTTCACCTTTAACCAGGGAACATGAAGGCACACACACACACCACTGAAATATCTGTCCTTTAACAGTTTCTAGGAAAACGTGGAAGAAGCTCACTTATAGTTTTCTGTGTTTTAAAGTCAGTAAAACACATGAATTTGACTCGAACAGCTGAGCAACGTCCTCATTTATCACAGTTCATATTAAGTCTAAAACCCTATTAACATGGATATGGGAGTCTGGAGATCTCATGTAATTAATGAATTACACCCCTGCGTTTCGTGAAACACATTTGCACGGATAATGGAATTCACTAAAATCACAGATTCAATTTTATAAAAGGTCAAGATTTTAAAAAAGATTTTTTATTTTAAAAATGATTTAGCAAAGAAACGTTTGCGCGAAAACTGCGATCAAAACCTTCCTCTATTGCTTTAACTACTGCCTCCATTTTTCATGACAGGAAGATAAAATCACAAGTCTAGAAGACAGAAAATAAATCATGCACCAAAACCTGAAATTCACAGGATTTGTTTTATCTGTATTTTTTTTTACAGATTACAGACAAGGCAGATTGAAATGGGACAAAAAACTCAGACGAGCTCCAAAATTAATACAAATCATTGAGTGTCTCCAGGGAATATTATTCCTGTGCAACTAGGGTTACACTTGAAATAAAATACACAAGCTCATATCCATCTACCCACCAACACACAAACCCATGGTGACACACATACGTCATAAAATACAAGTCAAGAGATTTCTTGTAATTGCATGTTAGAGAAAATGCAGAGGCTGTTTTGGGTCAAGCATGCAATGAACCCAAACAGCGGTAACCTGGTGGAAAAGACTAAAACAGGTACAGACTAAAAAAGGTACTAAAACAGTCAAGGAGGAATAACTTTGATTAAAATTCAAAGAATTTGTTGTATTTCTCTAAATAATCTTAATCCAGACATCTGTAAAAACATCTAGGGTCAGGGTCTGAAATTACCATCTGCCAAGCACCAAATGCCAAAAACAATTTGGTGGATGAATCAATCAGGGTCACCCACCACACACTGACTGGTAACCTTTTGAGAAAATACCATTTGAATGCCTTATGAATGACTGTATAGTCTTTGGCTCACAGTTGAAGAGTACACGGTGGCCAAATACCAATCAAATCAAAGCAAAACAATGACTCTGCATCATACAGGCTCCTGATTGGCTGCCTGTTACACTGGCTCTACACAAGACCACAAAAAACATCCATTGCTCAAGTGAGCTCTAAATCTGCTCTTGTCTCTTTATTGAATGTTTCACACAGTACCTGATTCTACACACAAAACAACAGGTAGCGTTTATATTTCTATGAACAATATATGAATTATCTTGGTTGTTAAAAGATATTCTTGGCAGGTAAATGTTGTATATCAGACACTATGTAGGGTGCTGGTGGATGTCATCTTAAATGACATCTACCAAAAAACAACTGCTGTGTGTGTGTTTGTTCCTCAGCAGTCGCTCTGAGTCGATGTAGAAATGAGTGAGGTTGTATTTTATACTGTAAGTGTCTCTCACCTGCAGTGTTTGAGCAGATGGAGAAGGTGTAGCGAGTTAGCGGTGTGTATGTGTGTGTGTGTATGTGCGTCTCACCTGTAGCGCTGAGCAGGTCCAGGAGGAAAGACCTCTTGTCGCTCTCCTCCACCCACACCACTTTCTGAGTGATGTTTTCTGAGGTGGATCCCACTCTGCCCACAGCCAGGAAGATATACTCCTCCAGGAAATCCCTGGCCAGGATCTGGAGAGGGAACATAAGATATGTTCATTAGTAGATTTATTAGCACTCGGTGGAAAAAAAGCGTACACTGAAATTCTATTTTAACCCCTAGTTTCATGTAGCCAGACCTTTCACTTCATTTCAACATTGTGACAGTGCAAAAACAGTGGGGGAAAACACTTTTAGTCATTGTGTACCTGGATCTCTTTAGGGAAGGTAGCGCTGAACATCATGGTTTGTCGGATGCCTTTAGGCGGCATGGTGTCCTGTTCAACGATACGTCTGATCTGTGGTTCAAATCCCATGTCCAACATACGATCTGCCTCATCCAGGACCAAGTAGCTACAGGGAAGAAGACATGGAGGCTATATCAGCATTGTAATGTATGGGTGTTATTATAAGGTTCTCATTTTAAGTGAAGAAATACAATAAACTAGTTTTACATGTAGCCAACCATAAGAATGTAGTTTTATACAACAGAATAGATCTATCAGCTGTCATGGGAATCCCTCTGCATGCAAGTAGCCTAAATCAAAGCTGCAAAAACAAATTGAAGGAAATTAAACAACTCCACATTACAAAGTGCAAAGGATACAGACACAAATGTAGAAATGTAGTATTTCTTTAACACATAAATTATGGTGAAAATTGCTAAAGCCATCTCTTGGCAATACACTGTATACACCATAAATAAAAGGGTAATATTTAAGCCAATCAGATCTATTTTCACAGTTAACGTAGATCAGGTTTGACAAATTATATCATACCTCAGCCAAATGAGTTTGTGACGCTCAAATGTGTTTCAATGCAACTCTAAAAGGAATCGCTATTGAACTGTATGTACCAAGAGTACTTGAGCCAATAAACAGGTCAACTGGACATAAAACACTGAAATAACGTTTCTATCAGATATAAAAGTGTTCTCTATGCTGTAGACATTTCTATAATTGTGATTTGATTTGAGTGACAGCAGATTTCAAAGCTCAGACATGTTATCTACAGACGGTGATCTGTACTTCTGTGGTCTAGAAAACAAAGAAAACATTTCTCTGGGCAAGTTGCTCATGACTAAATGCCTG
This sequence comes from Gephyroberyx darwinii, assembly GCA_900660455.1. Taxonomy (NCBI): domain Eukaryota; kingdom Metazoa; phylum Chordata; class Actinopteri; order Trachichthyiformes; family Trachichthyidae; genus Gephyroberyx; species Gephyroberyx darwinii. Next base: position 5,895 of record CABFOQ010027359.1, on the reverse strand, counting down.
GCAGTTAAGAGTCTCACTTGCAGATACCAGTTTTTGACCTTATACCACCATCTTCATTCATCTAACCTCCTCCAGGCCCCATCCATCCATCACCTGCAGTAGTCCAGTCCTATTCATCTATCTATACATCTATATCCATCATCCGCCAATTCATTCATCAAGTTATCCCTCCAGCTCTCCTTACTTGCAGTATTCCAGACCAATCTTGCCTCTCTCCATCATGTCCACCAGTCTTCCCGGTGTGGCCACCAGTAGATGGCAGCCACGCTCCAGATCTCTGATCTGCTGGCCGATGTCTGCGCCTCCATAGACGACGGAGGGACGCACTCTGGACCGATAGGAAAACTAGGAAGAGAAAATGAGGGAAGGAGAAAGAGATGGATGATATTTTTTCCAGCGTTTTTTTAAGTTACTTGCATTAGTTAGATTTACTTTTTAGCTTTAGATAACATTACATTTCAAGTACAATTCAATGTTTCCCCAACACAAGCACACCAGTGCTAAAAAAATAACCTAAAAAACAGAAACACCAGTTATGAATTCATCCCAATATATTACAAGAGAAATCTGAATGTGTCTTTGCACATGCATTGTATTTATATCTAGTTGTTTTTTTTGGCTTTATGTCACCGTATTGATTCAGGCATTAAATATTGTTTAACTAGTATCAGTATAAGCCAGTGAAGAACAGAAACAGAGAGAGGCACAATTTTGTGTTCATCAGCGATTCTTCTAATCCACCGGTCTATCCAGTCAAGCAGACATTTACATACACACACATAGAAAAGATAATAAAGGACCAGACTGTGTGTGTATGTGTGTGTGTGTGTGTGTGTGTGTGTGCGTGTGCGTACCTTTCTGGCCTCATCATATATCTGCAGGGCCAGTTCTCTGGTCGGAGCCAGCACCAGAGATATGGGGTATTGCTTACGACGCCCATACTTCCCATTCTCCTGCAACAGAGTTACAACACAACATAACGGCTAAGCATGAAGTATAATAACAGATTATGTTTTCAATCCAATAAATAAAACAGAAACAAACACAGAGGTGGGGCCACATAGAAAATGAAAATAATCAAGAATCTGTAACATTCACACGTTCTATAGTTACTGCTACAGAAACTAGAAACATCAATGCCATATTATGATTTTGTTCTCTTGATGTGTCAATATTTTTATTTTCAGTACTGATAATTAAAGACAACATAATGATGATCCATAAAATTAAGTACTTAGAAACAGATACATGGTCCTAAATAAGTTGTTTGTAGTTTATAGTGCAACTGTAGAGGTAAAGACACCAATGATAACGTAATGACTAAACTGAATGTAATGTTCTGATGTTTATCTGATGATTAGATTGTCAGAACAGACATCTCTGCCTCTAATGGGCTTATAATCTTCTTGTAAAGCATCACAATGCACTTCAGGCCGTTTTACTCCCCGACATGCTTGACTTTGATATTTTAGAACCTCGAGGGAGTAAAGTGACACTGTTTGGTAGCTTGGACTTGGAAATCTAAAGGCCTATTTCTTATTTCTTCTTACCTGTCCGGAGGCTTTAGCTGCAGCCAGGGCCTCTCCGGGTCCATCGGTGTAAATCTGGCTGAGGATTGGCAGCAGGAAAGCTGCGGTCTTCCCAGAACCTGGAGACACACAGTCAACCTCAACCAGCTTCACATGCATACAGTAGCTCAACTCAGTAGCCCAATGCAATACTATTTCCTCTGTGTGTGTGTGTGTGTGTTGTGTGTGTGTGTGTGTGTCCTACCTGTCTGTGCGCAGGCCATTAAGTCTCTCTTAGACTTGATTATAGAAATGGCGTATTTCTGGACCGGGGTTGGTCTGGTGTAGCGACTCAGAGCAATGTTACCCATGATGATCTCACCCATCTCCACATCTTGGAACTACACAACACAGACACACACATTTATAAACACAGGGGCCACTGATGAGATTCTTTAGGTTAACTTATGAATGGAAACTAAGTTTGCAACTTTCATAACCCATAACATAAAATACTGCTTTTAAAAAAGTTTTAATTTGTCTTTACAAACATTTCCATCGTAGATCAAATATACACATAAGTGTCCCTCCATGTGTCCAAAGCATTGTTGTTCAATTTGAGATTGAAAATAATTTCTTCAATGCAATGAGGCCAGGAGGGGGCGGCAGGGTTTCAGTAGAGGGCTCCATACTGCCATTACAGGTTGGGGCTTCAGCAGAGCGTGCTTCACAGCGCACCGGCATGTAGTTTATTTGTTGTTGTGTTTTGCCTGTTAGCACACATAAACATCTGCTGTTCACCACTTCAGTTTTCAGTTTCCATATAGGCTTGTGCTTGCCACACACATACTTAACTAGCTGAAACAGTGAAAAATGTACAATTTTGATGGAATTACAACACACACAGTGTTTAAGATGTTTTAAGACTTGAGTTTAGAAAGTTATGGGAGTCACTAGCACTTAAGGTGTCATGGAGAGGTGTCTACATTCTGTTTTCTGAAACAAATATTTCATCATGGCCAGTACAATGACTTTCATAATAGCATATAACAATAAATCTCTCAAGATGCATTTTTATGGCAAAGAGAGACATGTCAATTTCTGCTATGGTAATGGATGGTCTGCCAGGGGGAGAGCCACTGGTACTGTGCTTTAAATGTCAGAGAAGGGTAGCAGTAACAACAGTAACTTACACTGTCAATGTGGTGAGGGCAGTTTTGTCCTGTGGCCTCAACAGGAATGTCATCGTATTTCTCAAAGTTAATTCCTGTGTTACTGCCGGAGAACAACTCACTATGGAGTAACAGAGAGGGAAACAGAGAAAGAATGACATTTATGATCTGGAAAAACAAAGTTTTATGATAATTTACATGCCTGACTTTAAGGTTTATAACATTTATCACATTTCACAACATTTCCATGAACAATATTTGTGTTCCCACTTTGCAAGACAATTATTTCTTAAGAGAAGTTCACTCACTGATCTAAGCCTTCATTCGGCAGTGATGATAAAACATTTCTCATTCCTTCTAAGGCTGAGAACACACTACATGACTACAGACTGATTATAGCCACCATATGGCGTCATCACTGCTTTTCAAGATCAGAACAATATTTGACTCCTGGCACCAGTTTGTCAAGTAATTTAGGTGGACTGGGATTCATTCACGTGGTAACGACTGTTAGCTGAAAACCTTCAACAGCAGCAGTTATTCTGACTGCTGCAGTCCACTGTCAAGAGCCGGACTGCAGCTCTGGCTCTTCCAATCCCTGTTCTGCTTTAACAATTCCAACCCATGTGCCATCCACAAGTCTACGCCCTCTGGAGGTGACGATGAAACAGAATTTCAGCTTGCTCAGATTCAGAAGTAACAAGATTTGTGGAACTTCTCACAGATTATCAAAAGGTCATGGGAGTTTGCCAATCTCGTGCTTTGTGGGTTTGGAGAAGGTTTACAACTATGAACCCCTAGTATCTATCCATTTGTTAAATTCATAGGCAGGATATCTAGCCGCAGCAGAGGTCTGGAGATTGTCAAGTTCGGTGGCATCTCTGCTATTTGCAGATGATGTCGTCCTTCTGGCGTCATCAGACCGTGAGCTCCAATGTGCACTGGAGCTATTTGCAACTGAATTTAATGCAGCTAGGATGAGGATGAAAAACTGTCTGAGGCCGTGGTTCTCTCCCAGAAAAAGGAGGTCTGTCCCATCTAGGTGAGGGGTGGGCAACTACCCAAAAGAGGAGGAGCTCAGGTATATCTATCTTATTCATGAGTGAGGGTTAAAAAAGATTGTGAGCTGGACCACCGGTTAGGTGCGGCTGCTGGTCTTGAAGAGAGAGCTGAGCCACAAAACAAAAGCTCTCGATTTACCAGTTGATTTTCGCCCCAACCCTAACCTGTGGTCACAGGCTCTGGGAAGTGACTGAAAGAAGATTCCAGGATATTCCAGAAATTCTAAGACCAGTGGAAACGCTGACTCACTGTTCCAGCCGTTCATTAGATGGTGTTGGTTTTGACCAGTCTTCATCATCTCTGGACTCCTCCACCCACCGGTTGTTTCCTCCACCTCCACCGAATCCACCACGCTCGTACCTGAGAACAACAAAACAACATTGCAACACTTGTTTCTACGGATGCATCAATTAGGGTTAGATTGATATATCTATTTACCTATTTATTTATCTTTTCACATGAAAATGGTCAGATGTATAGATATTGAATATTTGCACCAACTCTGTTGACTAGATGGAAAATACAAAGACTCTCTCCTTGCATAAGAGGAAGACATGCATAGTCAACAACAGGACTGAATGATGTCATACTACTTTTATGTTAACTCTAGTTCAGTTTTAGCAGTCTTTAAATATTGCATTTACTGCATGTTTCAGGAACAATAGGCTGGATCCATCAACAAGGAAGGGTCAAATTTAGACAATGGAGTCTCTTTTTCCGATATGTGGTTCAGTGTTTAATCACCTGGATACCAATAACAAACAAATCCATTCCTAAATGAAGTACCTAACCTATCCACCTACAGGACTTTGCAATAGAAAGTACCAACAAGACAGGACCTTTCACCGGTTTCCTGCTATTTTCAACTCTGCTTGTGTGCTTCTGAATTTAGTCTGTGCCATTGAAAGATGTCTTTATCACAAATTGAGATTAATAAATGAAGCTTCTGAGCGATAAGCTTATATCAGAAAACAATGTAAGATTTCAGTCAGACACCAAAATTGTAGTTTGAAGCATGTATCTTTTTTTGCAAGATGGCCACTGGTGCCAATGACTGTGAAAGGTGGTAGCTATGTCGTCATTGCCATCATAAATCTTTTTAGCATACAAATGACATATGAATTTCCATTTTCACTCATTTAAGGTTAGACACCTCAGGTGAAAATGGCATTTTTGGCTGGATTGGTCAATTATGAGATATATTTTGCCACCATAACTACTGCAGTTATATATTCCCTGCTTGCAAAACACTTCAACTTTTTTTTGTTTTTCTATTTTACATGAAAAAAGTAGCAAAAAAGCAAAAGGCAATATACATAGAATTTTATAAATATGAAATTAAAAAAAAAATGAAATGTTTACAAATGACAAATGACCAACTATTTAGTTATTCATCAGGATGAAACAGGGAAAAGCACTGACGTGATCCACTGAGAAAATGTCTTCTAACTGATGTGCAAATTACCTCTTAGAAATTAAAATATAATAAAATAAAATAAAAAGTCTTGGTACAACAAGTGTTCATAGTATGTGTTCATATTCAACATAGAAAGGTTAGATAACCTGTCTATAAAAACACCCCAGGAAACTTACAAAAGGAAGCTTTCAGTAGGTTGTATGCATAGCTCATAAAAACAAAACTAAGTGACAAAGAAAGGCAGAGCAGCTCTTATGACACCAGTGCTACAGTTTAGTGCCCTTTGCATTCAGTTTGTCTATGTGTCTTATCTCCTTACCTCCCTCTATTAGCGCTTCCTCTGTCATTGAAGAACGCAGACTTCCCTCGGTTGTTGCCAAAGCTGCTGTAGGCGTCCTTAGCTGTGTTCCAACCTCCTGTGTCTGACAGAAGAACATATTACAAAACTATAGGGGCACTTTCACCTATAGGCATTAAAAAACCCCAAATCTGATTCTAGTCCCTATGCCTTCAGCTAAGAATGATGTCATGTGCTTGTGGGAACCCCCAGAGAACTGAACTTGTTGAATTCAGCTGTTGGTTTTACGTGTTTAAGGGTGGATTATCCCATAACATCTCCAGTTGTGCTGAACCCTACCTTTATTTTCGTAAACTCCAAAGCCCATTGGCTGCATGGGGTTGATGGGGTTGTAGGACCCGCCCCTGTTGCCGCGGTAACCGCCTCCTCCGCCGACCC
>CABFOQ010027357.1:0-16574 GCA_900660455.1 Gephyroberyx darwinii | reverse complement strand
TCCTCATCTGACTAGAACATTAATGCCTGAGAAGTTAGGTGTAAACTAATTCAAATTATTTAAACAATAGCAATAACAGTCGTCCAGGAGCTTATTGGTATTTCAGCTCCGACCAATCAGGAACTGGTACCTAAACGGCACCAGTTCGATACCCAACCCTAGGTGGAGGGCGCTGCACTCTGAGTGCAGAGTTGTGTTGCCTTCTCTCCCACAGCCACTACCAAGCTGCCAAGTACTAACTACACTCTGATGACTAGTGTCATAATGTTTAACATTATTATTTACAGCAATATTTGTCAAGCTCCTCAACATGCCTTTTATTAGATTTATTTTTCATGCGGCTTAAGACACTCCATCAGTGGGATAAGTGCTCTTGACATGACTGTAGCTGGCTAATGAGCTTGCCTCTTAATCGCGATTGATTTCATTTACATGACATTTACCTTTACATTCAATCACCAGCATCGCAGGGGCCGAGGCAGGCCGCCACTCCCTTTCAAGTTATACGGGGATCATTATTTCCCCAATTGATTGCCCGGGATTTAACACGTGTCATTTACGTCGGTTGGCACACCGGGGGCCGTCATTGTTCACACGGACCTCTCTGCTTGCCGGACAAAGCCGCCATCGATCTCAGTGGAGGTATGGGCATTATGCATGTGACCCAATTGTCCAGGGCTGAGACCCTACGTCCATCATCGTGCGGTTCTCTTGCTGGCCTGCAGTCCCAGTCTCATCGATTTCCCATTACTGTGTCACTGTGGCGGCCTCTTTAAGCACACCAACCTGTGATGTACGGCTTCTCGCTGCATGGCATGCAAACAGCACAACTCGGAGTACAAAGAGGGGTTGACCATGAGAGTGGCTGCAGTGCCATCTAGTGAGAGGCGTTGGCAACTACAATTCTGTTTCACTGCAGCAGCACATGTAGCATGCAATTTAATTTTGGCACATTTCTATATGAAGGAAAATTACACAAGTTGGCAGTTCTGAGTACTAAAGATCGATACGTTTTACGGCTGACAAGAAAGAAAGGAAAATCAGTGAAATTATTTGAGTTAAAAATGAGTAGAACAGATCAAGACAGGGTGAGTGCTGACACTACATTTCAACCAAAGAGTAACATAACATATTTAAGTCAAACACCTAACCATCCATCTTCACCCTCATCCAAGGAAATAATGAGTGGCATAAAATGTGAGACAATTTGTTTGGGGTGAACACGTGCAGCAGAACTGGTCATCATAATAACATTTATGCACTGAAAACAGACCCCAGCGATCTGTTCTAAAGAACAACTGGACTGATGTTTCGCAAATGAGCGCTAAATGACAATCATAATTCTGTCCCAGCGTCCCAAATATGATGCTATCCTTCTGGAAAAAAGAAAGGAACTCCCAAGAGTAGACAATTACGTGTGTTTGTTTGTGCATACATTAGACCTGAAACAAATGGTAATAATAATGTCTGTTTTCAAACTGCTTTGAGTGGGGTTTATCACATCTGAAAATCTTCAAAAATCTCAGGTAAGTTGTTGACCACAAAAAAGGACACTAAATAAACTTTCTGAAAACCTAATCACAATACTGACTACTGCAAACTTCCAAATTGCATAAGGCATAAGTTTCATCCACATCCCTAACCAAGGTATTCTGGAGCTGTGTAGAATCACAATTAATGTTTCCCACCTCTTCAGGAAACACTACCCTGACCCTTCCTCTTAGCACTAGGCTACTTGTCTTCACTTATTCGCCTGGGCTCTTGTTTATTAGCGCTTGTTTATCTGATTTACTTATTTTGTCTTAGCTCTTGGTTATTTGATTTACTTATTTGTCTCACTTGTTTACTTAAAAGTAGGTAGCTAATGTTACTGCACTTTTACCTTAGCACTGGTTATGCTCTTAAATGCTTGTTTAGGAAGGAAATGCACTGATGATTTCTGGTGACTAGTAGTTCTCTTACCGACCTATGTTGAATGCACTTATTGTACGTCGCTTTGGATAAAAGCGTCTGCTAAATGACTGTAATGTAATGTAATGTTGCATATTGAAGAAGATCTTTACTAAATTCAAAGTATTTTTTCTAGTGCTAAATATCCCCCCTATGATTTTTTTTTTGTCTCTAGATACCACACATGCCTAGTTTTAAATACTTACCTTTGCTTATGAAAACCCTCAGCCACATATTATATTTGAACATGTAGGAAATCCCCATCTAATCTGCCACCTAAGTAAGCTAAAGCCAACTATAAAAAGTATACATAAATACTAATTGACTAATAGATGTAATGTACATGTCATATAGAGCTGTTTTATTTACCTGGGCCTCTCTTGTCCCAGCCACACACCATGGTTCCCATACTGAGGCCCATGCCTTTGTACTGGTACACCATGTTGGCCAGCAGCTTGGAGGCTGCCGCCACAGAGATCCTCTCCTTGTTGCGAAGCTCGTAGATGCGACACTGGCGGGCCAGCAGGCGCTCCCAGAAGCTACAGTCTGCAGCTCCTCCAGCCATAGTACCCAGCAGGTAGGGGTTGATCTCAATCACTTTCTTCACCGTCTGGGAGGCGATATAGGACCCCGCCGTGGCCCTGGAGTCCACCGCAACAATGACACCATGCTGGAACTGAGAGGCAACAGATTACAACACAGGAGTCACCTGTCTGTTTTCTTCAGGTTCAGAGAAAAGCAGCATGGCTAGCTACTCCAGAACGTGGAGCTGTCAGGTGCTACGACTGCTCCCATAACACAAATACAACACAAGTACTAACCAACATTACACTGGCCTCTAGATACGACATTGGGAAGATACCCTGTGTTAATTAGGTCGCCGTTGGAGCTAAGAAGTCAAACCAAAACAATTACAAAAGGCGGTAACGTTATATTCATTCGCAATGAGACAGCAATTGACGTTAGACAAGCTAGCGATAACCGTTAGACCTATTATGGCAAGTAAGCAAGCCCCGGAGTACGATTTTTAAAGTGAAGAACGATTTATCAAATATCCACTTCAACAATGATGACAGGTATTGGGGTTTGTAATGCCAGCTAGCTACAATGCGCGACTGGTTAACTTAGCTTGCTTACTTTGAATGCTAAGGTGGTGGTGCCATGGAGAAACTCTATTTTCCTCTCAGGGCCGTCTTCGTCTGCGGGATTCAGAGACGATGTAACGGCAAAACTAAGACTCTCTCCCGGCGTAGCCCCAAACCCCAGATCGCTCTGTCCGAGTCCACAACCAAAGGCAAAGGATTTATGATTATCAAATGAAAAATCCGCACAATCACTGTGCAACACACTAGCGAGCGCCATCTTTGCAACTGTATGATGAGCAAGCAACTTCCGCTGTTTATTTAGGACAAGCTGTTGATCGGTGATGGCAAAATCTAACAGCGCCCTCTATGGTTATGGCGGACTATGACTGACCAAAATTATGCCACATAGAGTCTCAACGAGTGTGCTGTGCTGTATAAATAATAATTTCATAAAATAATAAAAAGGCGGGTAAACTGAGCTCTAGTCTGTTGTCATCATAAGGCAAACAACCACAAATATTTTAAAAAAAAATCATATATATATATAGAGAGAGAGAGAGAGAGAGAGCTATTGCATATATTATGATATAGTCTGCACAATAACGTAATATTTATGTCAGCCAAAAAGTTAGGTAAATTCTACTCTGGATTTACTCTATAGTGCACTCTATTTTCTAACTTTAAGTTTTAATTCACCACCCCTTTCGACACACACACAAATACATACACACACACACACACAAGGTTTGCCTCATCCCACATTCTCACATTCGCATGACAACTCATGCTTTTTCACAGGTTTGCAACTGTGTCAAAGTGAAAGAAGGCGATAGGGGCAACTGATAATTAAAGTGTCACTCTTTTTCTCTCCTCCACTATCTTCCCTTTCCTCTCCAGCTCTCTGTAATATTCCTCTTTCAGGTTCTCCCTTTCTCTGCGCCTCCATCCCTGGGCTGTAATGTGGAAGAGGTCCACGTTGTTTCCTGAGTACGCGTCCCTGTGAGTTGCTCTGAACACAGCTTCTCTGGCCAGGGAGACAGCCTCTTCTTTACTTAGGCTCCACCTCAGCCCTCCATCCAGGACTCCATAAGCGTATGGAGAACCTGAGCCCACGGAGAAGACATTTCCCTGCAACCGAGTGCCATCGCTGCACACGAAGATCAGCTTTGGACCACTGTTAGGGGACGTGGAATGGCTCGTCGCAGTGACATCTTGGGTAGTGGCAGCAGCCGAGGAGCTACCTTCGTTCATAAATGACATTCCTGGATTCAAGGATGCTGTAGTTGAATCTGCTGACCCCATCGCCCAATCCACATTCTGCCCTGCTTCCTTATCCCAGCCACAGAGTGTGAGGGCCACACACACATCGGTCCCTTTAAAGGGGTGCAGCATGAACGAGAGGAGCTTAGCTGTGCCACTTATGGACAGGCAGCGTCTGTGGCGTAATTGGTAGAGTCGGATCTCTCTTGTCAAAATTCGCTCCCACAGCACGCAGTCTGCACCACTGCCAGAGGATGTGACCACTAAATGGGAGTGGATGGGAGTGATCTTATTGACAGAGGGACAGGCAACAAGCCCCCCGGCACTGGCACGTGTGTCTGCAGCTGCAATAACCCCACCTTGGAAGATGAAACCCAGGGTGGTGGTGCCATGAGACAGAGGGAAGGGCCTGCGGACCGCCATTGAACGGGTGGATGGAGAGAAAAGAGTTGAGAGTCTGTTGTGGAAATGGGCAGAGTTTGGCAAAGCTGGAATGAAAATGCGCAGTGGGATCCCACCGTTTCTCTCTGATGAGTTCAACTTCCTCCATCCAACGTTGGATTGGTGAGTCATGTCGAGACCGGAGGTTGCATCTTGCAAAAGCGAAGCAGGAGTTAGCCACTTGTCATACACAGGGGTGTCCTTGAAGCTACAAATGTCTTCTAAAGCCATAGTGGTGTGAGTGACGTAGATACTGACAGGTAAAAAGCACTGTCCAAGCATATAGAATAAAACAGAATATATCCTTAGGAAAATCAGAAATCCAGAAGCCTCACAAATATTGAAATGTTCCGTTTGGGAATTGGTGTCTCGTTAAAGGTAGGTGTAGGTGGAACCTTACATTGGCATTGTGTGCTCTGGAAATCCTAAACTGCGACCCTTTTATAGTCCTGCAGAACATCACAGCTTGCTTGTAACATGCCTACACATGTCCACTCACCAAAACACATGCACACACACCTAAAGGCATTTGACACAATATAAGCGAAATCTGATAATACCTGCTGTGAATGTGATATCCAGAGAAGCCACTCTCTACAAACCTTAAGAGTTCTGTTGAGTCAGCTTGGTAACGCGCAATTTCACAAACCCATCATTTTTATAGGAAAAGAAGTCTGCGACCCATAAACTTCATTAGATTCTTAATAACACATTTTCAGGCCTTCTTTCAGTCAATATAATTATTTCTTTTTAATTACTGTATCCTACCAGACTAGGCCTACTGTAGTGTCCACAATCAGTGGTTCTCAAAGTAAGCCCTTGGGGTCTGTGAGCAGGTTCCACCAAAATGAGGAATACAGTTATCTCCCCGCCTACAGTACAGTATAAACAGTATTCTGAATCACATCATCTGACAAAAAATATTCTATATATAGATATATATAGAATATTTTTTATATCAGACAAAACCTTATCAAGTAGGGTTTGTGGTCTAATGTGTATCTCTCTGGCGACTTGACATGAAAACATCCTTGAACAGTGTGTTCCGTTGACTCAAACCAACTGTTCCCATGTCCGTTTTGGAGCAGAAACCGGCTACAGATGTCAATATCGCGATAATTGAATAGACACGTAACTGGATTACTTGCGACGCCATTTTGGTTCTACATCGCCTTGCCAACCCATGAGAACGAACGGTTTCGCAGAGCCAAGATGGCGTCAGTTTCATCGAAAGCAAAAGCAACGAGATGAACCCAGTCCATTCAATCTCTCAGCTAAATCATGGCGTCCGCCAGTACAGGGAGCAAGGTGTCCTGCGGGAGAGATTTGAATTGCGTGCCGGAGGTAGCTGACACTTTAGCTGCGGTCGCTAAACTTGGGTGAGAAGAGTGCTGTATTTTGCACGTTCTTTTTCTATCAAAGTGAGCTTAGGCGAGGGGAACGCGGGTTTGCTAGCATCATTACTGTAAGATGATGCTTGCTAGGCTAACCGGTGAATTATTAGCACGTGCACAATCACAATGATGCTTGACATATTTCACCTCGCTAGTCTTTCTTACGCAGGTATAGGCTATTCTTTCACCATTTTGCTAGCTAGTTAAGGGTCAGCTAACGATATAATCTCGCCATATAGGTCTGGTTGGTTTTTTGTAACTATATCAACCTTAAACCCCTGTCTTTTCTCACTTTGTTTTCCAGGTTTGACTTCCTGTGCATGCCCCTGTTCCACCCAAGGTTCAGAAGAGAGTTTGAGTTGGGACCCGCTAAAGCCCGAGCCGGAGCCCAGACCCGGTCAGACCTGCTGCTGTGTGGGAGAGGTTAGTCCCGTCCCATATAATAATAATATCAGGCGGTGATAGTCGTTAGTGGGTGTACTCGGCATACCGAGTTTTGTTTTTAGAGTTTGTACAAAACTGGTAGAACATTAAGCCCTTTTATGGGTCGTTAGGAGCTCCTGGTAAATTCGGCAGAAAATGTCTTACGTCATGTTTAAGGAGGTGTGTTTGGTTGGCAATAACCAAAACTACATTGAATTACCTGGGATATATATTTTAATGGAGTTTTGCATAGCATTCCCCCCAGAAAAGAGAACCTTTCGGCATGGTCTGTCATTAGCTGCTCACTCGTTTGTATTTTGTCAGTGGAATTGTATTTGCTCTCTCAGCATCAGTGTCTTTACGTAGTCTGAACTTGAAGTGGGAGTATTGACCCTTTCTAGCTATCATCTCTGATTGCTGGTTGAAAGATAATAATAATAGTAATGGTGTGTCTTCTCAGGACTTTAGAAGTCATTTCTTCCTTCATGGTTGACCTGATGTCTAATCGCTGTCCATAAGTGTAAGTGTGCTGTCAGCTTAAATTATAGGTGTTTAGGTCTGATCAATTTTAAGAGTTCTGGGTTGCCAGAATTGACCCTTCGTGAGGTATAATTTAACATCTGTCTTGGGAAGTGCCCAAGCCAGGTTTTTCACACTTTCCCAAAGACTAGACCAGTGAGATTATATGACTCAAGGGATTGACAAGAAATTGTAAAATGTCAACAAATGTCCTCACTTAATAATAATACATTGTGCGTTGTCTAGATTGGAATACACTCATTGTTGGAAAGCTTTCTCCATGGATCGAGGCAGACTCAGAAATCCAGACAGAGCGCAGGAACTCAGAGGCTGTAAGTTGCACTGTCAATATGGTTTTAATCTATATTTTCAGGCTGTTAATGGGGAAGAAAGTTTGTTGATCACAAGCTTTTGTAGTCTTGAATGAACTGACCTTGTCCAGTCACTCTCACCTGTCTCCTCTCTTCATGCGCTCTCCATTCTTGGCCTTGTGTTCCTTCCCAGGCTCTGGTGCAGGAGCTGAACTTCTCATCCTACCTGGGTCTGCCTGTCTTAATGATCCCTCTGAAGGGCCCCCATTGTGCCAACCTAGCCCGCCTGCTGCTCAACCACATCCAAACTGGACACCACACCTCAAATGTAACGCATAGAGCATTAAACTAAACCAAGATGCATGTGAAGACTGCATGTAGTACCAATAACATGGCAGAAAAGCCCAGTTAGGAGTGAATATTACATCACATTTTTTTTAGGTTTGGCTAAGCCTGTTTGCCATTTAGGTGTATTTCAGAAGTTGTATGCACCCCAGCTTTCCACAGACGACTGTAGTCACCAATTAACCGCTGCTGTTATTTGTGTCTAATCAGTTCTGGCTCCGTGTCCCGCTGATTGCCCCAGAGGACATGCGCGAAGAACTCATCGAGAATGAACCAACCAAATGCACTGATGACTCAAGTGCAGATGAGAAGACCTGGCGCTGGTTAGACTATTGCCAGTACACTTCATGAGCAGGCTGAGCGCTGCATGCATGCCGAAATAGATGCTATTAATTTCCTTTGGAATCCTGACTCATTTTGTTTTCTCTTGCCTCTCCGCTTTTAGGTGGCACTCCTTCAGAACTCTTTGTGACTACAACAAGAGGATCTGTCTCGGTGAGAGAACACATTGTGCAACAACAACCTGGGGCAATGTCAAAACAATATAAAATAACTGCAGTCATTTGTACTGAAAATGTGACCCTTTTTGTGTGTGTGTGTTCCTGAAGCTATTGAAGTTGGAGCAGACATGCCCTCAGACTCTTTGATCGACAAGTGGCTTGGGGAGCCGATCAAAGCAGCCATACTTCCCACCAGCATCTTCCTAACCAATAAGAAGGGCTTCCCTGTCTTGTCAAAAGCCCATCAGCGAATAATCTTCCGTCTTTTCAAGGTATAGAACAGTAAAGTACGATTCAATACAAATACATCAGCAGTTATTTTGGAGCTAAATGCTTTTAAAGAGATGACATTACCAAAGTTTCAACTGTCTCCTCTTCCAGTTGGAGGCCCAGTTCATCTTCACAGGCATCAGTCGCCACAGTGAGAAGGATTTCCGCTCCTACCTGCAGTATCTGGAATACCTCAACCAGAACCGACCCGCACCCAACGCCTATGAGCTCTTCGCCAAGGGCTATGAAGACTACCTGCAGTCCCCACTCCAGGTAAGTGTGTCTGCGTGTGCTCGTTTGTGTTCACGTGTTTTAATGTTTTTTGGGCTTTTTTGTTTTTTTTTACAATTGTATTTTTTTTCTTTGTCCTTCCCATTAGCCCCTCATGGATAACTTGGAGTCTCAGACGTATGAAGTGTTTGAGAAGGACCCTATTAAATACTCACAGTACCAACAGGTAAGATGATCTGGGAGAGGTAGCTGCACCCATTATTAAGACATATTTCACAGTATTAGAACATAATAGACTCTGTATTTATCAGCCCCAAGGGGAGTTTCGTATGGCAGGTGGAGACACAGCACAATAACACAGTGCACACGTGCAGTGTTCATTTCTTATACAAGTGCAGCATTATTACACAAAAGCCTACCCAAGAAACCACAACTCTACTCCATCTGAGCACTTATGGGTAAACACGTATCCGCACAAGTGTTATGACCAGTTTGACTCCTAACATTCAGTGAAGTTTATCTTACCAAGTTTTCAAGTTTTCAAGTTTATTGTCACATACTAGATAACAACGTACATCATTACCAGTAGTGAAATTCTTGTCCTCTGGGTCAGCTCAACTTTACAGTTAAAAATAAGTCAAATAAGTAAAAAAGGTAATAATACAGTAAGTCAATAAGTAAATAACTAAGTATCAAATAGAATAAGGTGCAAAGTAATAAGGTGCAAATTGAAATACAATAAGAGTAATAATAGAGATATTTACCACGTGACCAGTCTAATGACATTTGTTGGAAGGGTTTATCCATACAATACTGGGGATGCAGACATGTTTGGCATGGTAGTGAACCCCAGCAGTGTTAGTGCCATGCTCTATCTATTGAGCTATATAGGACTGGGACCAACCAGTCCCATAGCTTTATGGATACTGGCTCTGATGTATGTGATTGTGGTTTTGACTGTCAAAGTATTGATTTTATTACCTTGTGTCTACAGGCTGTGTATAAGTGTCTACTAGACAGAGTTCCAGAGGAGCAGAAAGACACCAACGTTCAGTGAGTAGACAGTATTAAAATGATTTTACTGTTAAAACAATAGTAGTTAATAGTTCATATGATGTTCCCCTGATAAAGAATCAGATAATATTACTTCTGGTATAACAATAAGTTAAAATACAATGGGGAAAATAATAACCTTACCACTCCAGTTGTGAGCTAGGCCAAAAAGCAAAGGTTAGAGCTCATTCTAATGCTGTGTTGTGTCTCTGCCACAGGGTGTTGATGGTGCTGGGGGCGGGGAGGGGTCCCCTGGTCAACGCGTCACTGCGTGCCGCCAGACAGGCAGACAGGAAGCTGAGGGTCTACGCCGTGGAGAAAAACCCCAATGCTGTAGTCACGTGAGTGGAGTATTACTCTGCCTGCTGATGCACACACATGCACACCCTCCACTGGGAGCCTTTTACATGTGAACACATCGCCGTTCACATAATCACATGAACATACTCACAGGCAAATTCCACGGTTGCGCTTGTGTGTTTTTTAGTGTGAATTTATTAATCCGATCACGCCAGGACGCATTAACTGGTCAAGTCTGAATGTTCCCAAAACAGATTTTCACTTTGGGATGTGGCCTGTCTAATTGGATCACAATTTGTGCAAAATTGGATTTGTAAATGCTCAGACCTGCCCAGTTAATACATCCTGGTGTGATCAGATGAAAAAATCCCTTGCAAGCCTATCGTTGATTTATCAGGCTAAATGTGTGAAACAACTGATCCCCACCAATTGAAATGGGTGCAGTTGTGCAACCCCTTCCCTAAGTGACACAGTTGAAGCGCATTTTTACTGGTGGGGATAATCGTTTACCACTGTGTGTGATGATCCCCTTTCAGTGGAAATATTAATGGTGCTCAAGTCACTGGAGCAAGGCTGACCCAGGCATACATTTTCTCTCAGGTTGGAGAACTGGCGCTTCGAGGAGTGGGGCGATCAGGTGACAGTGGTTTCATGTGACATGAGGGAGTGGGCGGCACCTGAGAAGGCTGATATCATTGTCAGCGAGCTGCTTGGATCGTTTGGCGACAACGAACTCTCCCCGGAGTGCCTAGACGGAGCCCAGCACTTTCTCAAAGGTACCTCAGTGTTGAGTGAACTCGGTTTAAATTTCAGAATTCCTACATATGCAGGCACAGTAGCTGCAGAGTCATAGTGAGTGCTGACCTCCCGTACCAATCAATGTGAAAATGATTCATGTTATGGTCCATTATTTTCCATGCTTATCTGCCTCTCACAATCACTTCACACGAGCTTCTTCTTTCTCTTTTACCCATCCTCTCATGTCACTCAGATGATGGAGTGAGCATCCCCTGTTCCTACACGTCCTTCCTGGCCCCCCTGTCCTCCTCCAAGCTTTACAATGAGGTGCGAGGCTGCCGGGAGCGCGACAAAGACCCCGAGTGCCATTTTGAGACACCCTACGTAGTGCGCCTGCACAACTTCCATCAGTTGTCTGAACCCAAGGCTTGCTTCACCTTCAAACACCCCACCACAGGTAGACACAAACATACTGAAGCACATGTCCTATAACGACACCTTGATGTAATGCATTACAAATGTGCTGTCTACCATTTCTCCTCTCTCTCAGATATGAACAATAACCGGTATCAGTGCCTCAGATTCTCCGTGGGTTGTAGCTCAGTGCTCCATGGCTTTGCTGGCTACTTTGAGACCACGCTCTACAAAGATGTCACTCTCAGTAAGTCATCTTAAGAAGGAGGAGGTCATGTCATGCTGAGATCAGGTCTGAGTATTCATGTCTTGTGTGCGTGTGTCTGTTGCAGGTATCAAGCCAGATACACATTCACCTGGCATGTTCTCCTGGTTCCCAATCCTTTTCCCGCTCAAAGTAAGCTATACAATTATCACTCCGTAAAACCTATTTTTATTAAAGGATGTATCCGTTTTTTTTGTACTTCAACAATGCACCACAATAAATGCATTCATTGGTTTACCCTACTCTTCCCCTCTTTCTCTCTCCCACCCGACAGCAACCCATCCCCCTGTCTCAGGACGATGATGTCACGGTGCGATTCTGGCGCTGCAACAACGGGAAGAAAGTGTGGTATGAGTGGGCCGTGACCGAGCCCTCCTGCTCTGCCATCCACAACCCAGCAGGACGCTCCTACACCATTGGCCTGTGAGGACGACACGCAACAGCGCACCTGCCGACAAGCATACTCGCACATATTTCTACAGGCACTTGGTGGCAATCGAAGTGTAGCCCGACTCTTTATGTACACAGTTAACCTGGACTTCTGTTTTGAGCCCCTAAGCCTGCGCTGACTGGGTTTTGAGAACCACCAAACATGGGCACATTTGAGTCTGCAATTTAATAGTTAATTGGATAAACCAGATTTTTGAGTCTGGTTGATTGAGAGAGTCAATTTCAGCAGGCAGGGGCTATCATCCATACACAAAGTTTACTCGGTTAGTGTTTGTTTTTTTTACGCAGACAAACGGGTCAACACACTCAGATGAAACACTCTTCTCCCCAATGCAGGTGGTCAGAGGAAAGTTGGGCTATACACATATGTCACATACCATGTTATTTTCCGCTGTCTGTTCATCCTTTAGTTTTGTTACAGGTCATTTCTATGTGTTTGAGCCATGTTGTCAATAAAGACAAACTGTAAGGTACTCTGTATGCTGTGTGCTTCATTTGGACCCATTACATTCTGTAGGTTTCTTTTGGCTTGCTGTGTGGCTCATTATTAAGGTTTAACTGTTTGCTTAGATGAGACAGCCAGCTTAAGGTGCAAACATGTGATTTGTCCAGTAGATGTCACCTGAGAGATCCCATCAAAAGTATTAGTTGTATCTTTTAACATTGCCTCAGCCTACTGTATAGACAAACATGCAAAGATAAGATGCGTGTTTATGGTGTACTATAAAGATTTGCTATGATCAATACTTGATTATCTCAGGCACAAACCTCTTTACAGGTATTTGTCATAGATGTGTGTGTGTTTAGTCAGCATGTCCAACCTATACAATATGTCATTGCAACTGTCAAAATCAATTCTGCTCTCCTAGACACAAAGTACATAATGCATGCTCTTCAGTCACAGATGTTAGTGGCTCTGTTCAACATGATGTAATTCCATTTTGGGAATATCCTGAGTTCAACACACTCCACCGCCCACAACCAAACTACCCCATTCTCCAAAATTGTCATATTTGAACGTTGTGTCCATTTTAAGAATGTGACCTGCTAGCCAGAAAAAAAAGTTTACTACAGTACTTGTGTCTGCTCTTGTAGCCCCACAAACAATCCCTGTGTTGCCTTATCATAAAGAACCATGTGCTTGTTTGCACATATCTAAGCTGCAGTTGCTGAAGATGACGTCCCCAACTGAGGCTGAATGAAGATTTAAATATCTAACTACACCTTTGCCAGTTACTGTTGGAATTTGTTTTAGACAAACTAATAATAAAAAAAATAGAAATGGTACAGGCTCTCCTGCACACTCTATAGTGAGCGCATGCATATGACAGAGACAGTGCATCAAACAGGCCAGTAATAATTTTAAAATGCCCACTCAGGTTCTATGAGTCGGCAAAATCTATTATTTCAATGCCAGCTTCTGTGGATGGGAAAACAAAGCCTTGGGACGCTAACTACTGCCCGCACGCAGAGAAGGAGGGGCTTGAGACATGTTGACAATTTGGGACGCGCTGATTGGTTTTAAATAACAAGCTTTTCTATTTCACGTCAGCTGGGAGTCTTTTGTTATCCAGCTCATCACGGTCAGTCAACTGAAATAACGCCCAACATGAAGTCGGTCACCTAACGGGGAGCTCTCAAGTGGGTAGTCACTGCAAGTGAAGTGAAGAGGTGAGTCACAGTTTTATGAAGTCAATTTCAATTTACACCGCGAGCCAAAATGTCAACTTCCGAAGGCGACTGTTGATAGGATAATTGCCAAAACTGATTATTGCTCCAGGAAATACTCCACTCCACCACTTTAGACCTGGCCTTAAATATCTTTACATTTACCAGTTACAAGTCTTTCTAGCGACTAGCACCACATTTCATTATTATTATCAAACTCTTATAGTTTCAAAGTCTATTTCTGGTCACTATACACTTTTCAGAGGCAGTGAGTTCTTTGCGTCGCTGTGCTTGAATTATTAATGCTGTGATGCGGTTTCTAATTATAGCACCACCGTAGCCAACGTAAGGGGGGGGGGGCATTGCCATCACCACTTGAGTCATTCAGAGGCTTTAGTTTGGCTAGAATCAAGATTTGTAGACTAAGAAAGAAAATGTGGTGATGCAAGAGTCTCTGATATTGGTTTTGCAGGAAATGTGTTCGGTGAATAGAAAAGCATCCTCGCGCATGCTGTTTTAGAGAGGAAGCACATGGAAAAATTGTGCTACACTTTTTAAATTTGGCTACTGGTGTATCGGCAGAGAGGCGTTGCACCTGAAAACTACAGCGGGGAAATATCGGATAGAGGAGGCCTTCAGGATGACCGAGGGTCCGAGGAAGCGGAGCAGCGGGCAGTCGGACACCGGAGACCCCCTGTCCGACGCCGGTAAAGACGCCGGGAGCTCCGGGGTGGCTCTGAAAAAAGAAATTGGCCTAGTCAGCGCCTGTGGCATTATAGTGGGTAAGTCCCTCCATGTGGCGTGCCTTCCAGTGATGTCAGTTTTAGTGGTAAATAATAAATAAATAAATAAATCAAAATGTGTGTAAACCTGACCTCCAGTCAGAGATCATCTCAAAGCAAACAACTGCTAATATAGAAAAATCAATTATATTTTAGGGAAACATTATTATTCTGCTTAAAGGCTCATTTGTCAGGCTTAAAGGTGAGTAGACTGAATGTGTGTGCCTCCTCTAAATCCCTGGTTTCCTCTCTTTATATACCATTTCTATTGCTGTATTCACATTAACAGTCTGAACAAAAGCGACTACCTGGAAGTGTTGATGCGTTCAAGTTCATTGGAAGTCATCACCCGCCAAAAACCCTGGTTTCCTGCAGGCCTGATTGCGCTTGGTGATACTTATTCACTCAACCCACACTCAACCCACATGCATTTAGTGAGCGATAGATACAAAGTTAAAAATAACATTCACTTCAGGTGTTTTCTTGTTGGTGATGTCAGAATTCAGGAAGTAGTATATTTACTGTAAAGACAGACATTTGCAGTGTATTGATGCAAGGGGTTGAACACTACTAACAGTGGAATCTCTCCCCTATTTCATTTATTTTTTTCCATCCTCAGCCTTTCTCTTTCATGATAGCTGGCCACCCTTAGTGCACAAGCAGCATCATACATCTTGGATATTCCCATTCAATGTCACTTTCATGCTTCTCCGTGGACTTGTAGGCTGCCGTCAGGCCTCCTCTTTCCCTCCCTACCCCTCACACACACGCAGAGAAAAGTCGATAAAAAGTAATCCCACTAATGCTCACCCGCCGGTGTCGAGATTGGAATTTCCATTACTATCAGCAGTGCAGTGGCTGCATCATTCACAGGAAAGACCAACGCCCTCGTTACTGTTTCCATTGACCCAGATTATGCACTATAGATTATTATGGATGAAAGACTGCAGAGTCATCACTCACCTACCACCTCAACTAGCATGTGTTAATCCATTTCTATAGATTTTTTTTCCCTTTGACTATGTCTTTATTGACTCACTGCAATGTGTGATCCAAAACTGAACATGGATTTAACTGAGTGGAAGCAGTAATTATGGAGTACCCCACCCTTTTTCTGTTTTCTGTTTTTTTTTGTTCTGTTTGTTCAAGCGGTCTGAGTTAATGGTTTTTTTTAAAATTCTGAACACAGTGAGTTTTATTGGCTGAATTTAACCTTTTTCCATGAGCAACAATGCCAATTTAGAAAGGGTTCATATTTTTCACACATACTTGATATACTAAAACTAATGCTGATAGTGCTTTACTGTAGTCAAGAGAGAGGTACAATTGAATCTTCCAAGGATGTGTGGAAGAAAACTTAAATATATTGTATGACATGAGTAGTACACATATGTATTAAAAGTAGTAGTAGTTGCAGTACATATATTGTATGCTATGCTGTATTTGATTCATATAAAGTTCCAAGTATGCTTGTTCCCAGGATACTGGAAAAGCCTAGCACACTGAGTGTCTCCAAGTGATTTGTCTCCCAGCAATGTTTTGTCTATGCTAGTGACCTTGTTATTGAGACCGGAGGTAACCCTAAAGGGGATTGTGTAACTTGTAGGTATAAAGATCCTGCTCACTCTTAGAGGGGCAAAGAAATGCTTGAAGGCTGTTTGAACTGTATGCTGGTTTCTCTCCATGCTGCAATGATTAAATGATCACTCTGCTGAAACAACTTTCAGTGGCAATTGATTTCTTTGGCAAATTTCCACGACAGGTGGGATCCAGAACAACAACTTATTGCTATGTACTGCTACACCAAACAGTAGTAGATGAATGGGGATGTTTTGGAGGGTTTTCATGTAATTGGTCTCCAGACAGGAAGACCAGACAGGAAATGGTCACATTTCTGCATTCACTGCAGCATCTGAGGCATCAGTACCTTTTGATGAACGGCGCTGTGTGTCTGTTTTGTGCTTTCTTAGGCAACATAATTGGATCAGGGATCTTTGTGAGCCCTAAAGGGGTCCTGGAGAACGCTGGTTCAGTGGGTTTGGCCATCATTGTGTGGGTCGCCACGGGAGTTATCACAGCAATTGGTGCTCTCTGCTATGCAGAGCTAGGCGTGACCATTCCCAAGTCTGGCGGAGACTACTCCTACGTCAAGGACATCTTTGGTGGACTGGCTGG
>CABFOQ010027341.1:8319-20396 GCA_900660455.1 Gephyroberyx darwinii | reverse complement strand
GTCCATTTGGCACACCTGTTCCTGGGTGAAAAGCTCACACGTCACAGTGATGAGAAACTTTGCGTGAGGTGTTTTGATTGACAGGTGGAGAATCGAACAGAAGGCCGCGGCCGAGCTGTGACACCTGGGTTCGGCTCAGGTGTGACCTCGGGGTCAGCGTCCACGAGCCCTGAGCCACTCTGATATTAGGAAACTGGACGAAAGTTGTCGTCGCACTTTAGTTTAATAAATGCTGTGACAATGTGAGACCACGGGAGTCCGTATGAGACACAGGAAGGGTGTTTGTGACACTGCTATCAAAGTCAGTCAATAATAATGTGATTGAGGGAGGCAAAGTGCTGCGGAGTTGTCGGAGTGTTTCCATATTTCAGTACAAATATTAAAGCAACATTACACTTTTTAACATTTCCTGCCTCCTTGGCATGTGGATTCAGATGCAATTCCAGCTTTTTACAAACTTTCTTAATATCTCATTTTGGAACAAAACAGGTAAAATTACTTATGAAAAGTAATCCCAGCACATAGGAAAAAAAGTGCCTGTATGATTGGTCATATTATATAACTGCTATTTAACGGATATGATGTTTTTTCTCAAACCACATTGGTATTTAGGTGTTGACTGCTATTGGTGCTGCATGACAGGAACTCATTTAGATGCCTAAAAACTGAATACTAGAAAATGCCAAAGTGAAACATCCCTTTAAAGCTGCAGTACTGCAAAAAGGAAAACTGCAAAAAGCAGGTTATCACCCTCAGCTTGTTCAGTTTGTTCATAACTCTCGTGTTTATTGAGGAATCAATGTATTTGAACACAGGACAAACAGCATTAGTAATGAAGATTGAAGGATAGCGAGATGCTGTGCACTGTATAATTCAATCAGCAGCTGTGGTTTAACGTCTTAACGTCTCGGCTGAACGCATCCACTCACTTATTCTGCTAAGTGAAGGCGTTTTCGAGGGTTAATGTTAATATTCATACAGCTGCAGGAACATTGGACATAATGTTAAGTTCCTGGGCTCAGAGCCACTTACACACAAGGGCACACATAAGTACCACGCTGAAGCTGCCATGGAAAAGTGCCAAGACTTGTTTGATACCACCGTCCTGACACTCACAGTCAAAACTCTCTGACTAATCTGTTAATATTTCATTAATCTTCTCTTTCTCTCTGCCACCCTGGTTGACTTTGAGTCTGTCGTCATTTTTTCTGTCTACATTTCCCTGTTTCCTGTCTTTGCCGATTCTTTTTGGGGTCCTAAGGAGGATGTTGGTGAGTCATGGGGATTAGTGGATGAAGATAGTGAGGAGAGATGGACGTACAGGCTGGTTAACAAGCTGCCCAATCTACAAGCCCAGCCTGCTGAGCACAGAGGGAACTGCTGATGCCATTGGTCTCCGTAAACCCTTATCTCTTCCTTTTGACAGAACTCTGGCGGTCTCTTTAATTCCACTGCATTTTCACTTTGCTTATCCCCCGATGTTTCCTCTATTTCTCTACGCACCATGCCTCCCTTGTTCGATCGCAGGCATCTCTACCACCACTATTCTTTTCCCTCCTTTATTTCTCTCCACAGGCATCCTGTTTAATGCCCTCATATAGCATTTCAAGTGCCCTTGTCCAATCAAAGTTTTGTTACACAAAGAGTTCACTACCAAAGAGGGACCATCAGAGATTTTCAGCGTGTTATTTGCCTTTCATAGCATTGTCAAACAGACATGATTATGAGAAAGATTCAGCATGCACTGTATGTGTATGTATCTGTGTTTCCATGAGTTGTGAGTGTATGTATTGTGTATGTGTGAGTGTGTGAGAGACAAGAGCATGTGTGCTTCACATGCACTCCATGCTTTTTTTTTTTTGTGTAGAGTTTCATGAAGCACAAGAAAGATTTTTTGATAGTCCCACATTGTTATTGATTTAAAACAGCTATACAGTGTCCCTTTCTCTTCGTCATCCCAGCGCTTTGAAAAAATCAAAATGCATTTCTCATGACACCCTCCCCATCATCACCCCTTTCAAAGATTCTTTAGACATAGGAGGGGATCGAAGCACACGGCCTCAATGGAGAAACGTCATTGATTTCCCAGTGTTTCTACCACAAAAGAAAGACAAACCAGAACACGTCCAAAACACTGAAGTTGTAGGATTGTGCTTCGATTTCAGGGGATTTTGATGCTTTGTCGTGCTTGTTAAAAAAGGCTGTATATTTTGTCTGAGCGAGATCTGTTTTAAACAAGAAATAGGCAAACTCTTCTCCTGGTAATCAGCCAAGGATGTTTAGAGGGGAGGACAGAAAACAGTAAAAAAGGAAAATAGCTTGACGGTCCAATCCTTAATCCAACATGGTTGGTCTTCAACAGAAGCCAAAATGTGGCACTGGAGACACACCATTCTCAATTTAATCAATAAAGCTGTATATAAAGAGACACTATGACATGTTGATATCGTAAAAACAATCCTGACCGCTCTCAGGTCTCATTGACCTTGGGTGAATTCAATTAACCTTAAAAGACTTCACCCTCAGACAGAATTTGCCGTGATTATGAACTGAGACTGATTTTGTGGACTCATAGAATACTTGTTTGAGCTTTTACATACAAATTAGTTTTATTTCACTGTAGAGCTAATTGATGTGAGCCAGAAAATTTGCCCATTTCCCCTTAAAGTCACCCTGGTTACACTCTGTCTCCCATACTCTGCCAATGGACTAGCTAAAGGGTTTTTCTTTTGATGACACCTTCGAGAGACTCTCTTATTTCTACCTTTAGCAAAGATCAGTTCATGGACACAACATCATATAAAAACACAGAAAAGAGGTGGGTTTTTTCACTTTTTCACTTGTATGTCTCTCTATACCTCTTGGTTTTTGTTACCTCTCTCTCTATCTTTGGAATTAGGTGTTTCGGTGTTCCTCCTCTCTGCTCAGTGTGTGCTTACCATACCTGTCACTGGGGCAATTAAGTGTTTCCTTGCACAGTAATTGCCAATCTAATCATGTGTGTTTGCCTCCTGATTTGTAGTGATGGCTCTGTCAGTCAAATTGGGCGTGGTTCCCATGGCAATAGGGGCAGTGAAGTATTCACTTCAACCAGTGGCCAAAGTAAATTACCTTTTGCCTGCTAAACAGCGTTGCTATGGCGAGGCAATTACCCTAAACAAGGTAACTGTGCCAGACTAATGTGTCAGGGCTTTACTGCTCAAATTAGTTTCACGCTTTGTCTCTCTCTTTTGGATTCATGCATGTAAGGGGTAAGTATGACTACAAGGGTGATTGTTTGCACATACTTTATGTATGTTGTGGCAATCTGATACCAGCGTCAACAAATCTGTCAGCTCTCAGACAGGATCCCTTCCACTGGCTTCCTCTTTAGCACTTGGCTGCAAAGACCCAGGTGCATCCATGCCATCCCTCAGGCGTACCCCTAGCTCCTTTCCCTCAAGGCCACCTGTTCTCACACACACACACACACACACACACAGACATAAACACACACAGATCCCTCAGGTGACCACTACCACACCAATGTGGATGCTGATCTGGTGTGACTTGGCCTCCACACGGAGAGAACATTTGAGTGGGAGTGAATCCCCATTTAGATCCCCATTAATTTCATTTCTCAGTTCAAGACGTGTTTGAAAGTGGGGCGCCTATATGGAGAAAACATGACCTGTTTCACTCTCCATTCACTGCGCGGATTAAATCAGTTCTCATCACCGCTGATCTGCCGTGAGGAATGGGATTAATCAATCGGAGACAGTACATCTATCTGCAAATTAAAACCTGCTCTCATCGCTGAACACGTAGCTCCGTGATTCTGGTATTATTTTGGTAACATGTTGAGTGGGTGGCATTCTCTCCACAACAGAACATCAGTCTTATGAACCTCAGATGTGCAAACTGACCAGTTAAGGAAACAAGCATCAAGAGGGAAATATGAGGCAATGATATAAATGGCAATAAATCTAATTAATGTGTTGGAAGTTGTTGTATTTCAATCAACCCGAAAAAGTCACAAAGACCTCATGAATTACAGAAATTCTGTTATAGGCTACTTGTTTAAATGTGGTACATTTTTATATGGGTGTGATATTTTTGCAGCACATATGGCAGCTGCCTCCCAATAAAGAATAGCACAGAAAACTTCTCCTGACCTACATGCCCATATACTGTATATCCTCTCACCGATACTTTCAATCCAATTATCATTTCCCTTTGGCTGTGTAGTTAAATCAATTCGGGCTTCATCAAACCTTGATTTGCCCAAGTTTTGTCTCCAGAATTTCCAAGGAAGGGGTAAAACAGAGTGTCATAATTGGAATTCTGTGCGTCATCATGGCAACGCTGGCAATGGTTCCCCACACTACAAAAAAACCTCTGATTGGATCAATACTGTCAGTTAATTGTCGAGCTGTGAAGTTGCGTTTAATCATTATTGTTTCCTCTAACTGTTCAACCCAGGTACAATTTGAGTAAAGGGTTCTTATCACTTCTCGTGGTGTGTTTAAGGTTGCCAGCCGTCCCGTATAAAATGGAATCGTTCCTTAATGAGTCAATCTGTTCCGTGTTTTCCTACTTGAGTGATGAAAGAGAGAATAACACAATTATGAATGATAATGGAAACGGTTTCATTATAAAACGTGGCTACAGGGCAGATTTGATGGGAGAAACTAGAGCCGTGTCTCTAGAGCACCTCTCCTCTCTTGTTCAGTGCACTCACTCACTGTGTGGTGGTGTGTGTGTGTCCTCATTGGCTATTACCAGCCTATGGAGTCGCGAGCGGGAGGGCGGCGGGAGTCGGACTGAAATTTAAAAATGGCCCCCTGCTCTTCTTCAGATTCTGCTGCCAAACCTAAGAGTTTGTAAAGAAAAAAATGTGAAGCCGAATATCCGTGGCTTGACCACGGAGAGACTGAACGTAAGGAGAACTGCAAAGTGTGTGCAGGGTATTTTCTGTCGCCTATACGAATATGTAACGTTAAGAAACATGCTTCAGGAAGCCGCCATAGTCAAAACAACAGTCCAGCAGCAATTTCACAATTTGGTAATACGATTACACTGGTCTGTTGTTATTTTATTTTGAAAAACAGGATTTTGGGTGTCTATGTGGCTGTCGCTGTAATGTAATTGTGGAAGTGCAACATGCTGTTGAGGCCTACTGCAGAGTTTGCGCCATATTGTGTGGAATGTGTGATTCCAGTAATTATGATCATTAATACTGAACTAGACAATGCTTAACTAACCGTGGAAATGACAATCTGCCTGTCTATTATTGGCTATTATTGTCGCTGATTGAGGCATCGTCACAGAGACTACTATTCAGGAGAACGAATATGTAGACCTATTATTAATAGGTTAATAGCATTTTCCATTGTAGTGCGACTACATGGTTCAATGGTGTGTTGAAGCATTATGGGCTTGGATGCATACCATACTGTAACTTAAATCTCTGTCTGGAATTCCTAGAGGCTTTAATGAACTCAAAAAGAAAGAATTGTTTGAGCTAAACTAGGCAGAATGCTATGATGGAAGTCAATCTAAGACCTCTGTGTGACCACTGTTCTGACACAGATGAGGTCAGGTTAGAAATTCATCTTTCCAGCAATCCAAAATGCATGCTTATTGGAGGTTCATAGTGGTGAGCAACGCTGATGCTCCCCTGCTCTCTGCTGCCCTCAAGTGTCACTTAAAGGGAACTTTCCTCACTCTCCTGGTAGCACCTCTTAAAATACGCACTTATCCACCTCCTCTCTCCTGCCATGGTCAGACAAAGGCTGGATCACTGAAAACACTGACTCTATGCATCAGAAAATATATCAATATATCAAATATATCAATCAACAATCGTGCTCGGGCACGGTACAAGGCAACCGGGCCAAGTACGCCCTTAGATGCTAAATTCAATAATTCATGCCACAGGGTGAAGTGGCTCCATATGTCTTCTCAGCTACATGTGGGTGGAATGATCCAGACTGTTCAGGACACAGGGCACACATTTCTTCCATTCGCTCTGTTATTTATAAGTTGTTTTTTAGTATTTAGTTTTTTTAGTACTTTGTTTTTTTGTATTTTGTATTTTTTGTATTTTGTATTTCGTTCCTTGCCTTGTATTTTGTACATTCTTTGATACTTTTATGCTGCTGCAACCCCAGAATTTCCCCCCGGGGTTCAATAAAGTATCTATCTATCTATCTATATATATATATATATATACATACACACAAACAACCAGAGAGCGAGAAAGACCCGTTTGGAGTTTTCAACATGGATCTATCTACTGCAGATAGAGTCGGTGCATATATGGTGCATGTTACTCTCTTACCTGAGCCACTGTCCAGTGTGAGGTAACCGTCTGCCAGGGAGCTGAACCCCGTCAGCCCCCCCATGGCAGCATAGGGGACATCCCAGCCCACCGGCTGCCCACGAGCCTCCCTCTCCTCTCTTGTCTCAACCTGCAGGGGAAAGAGGAAAATGACAATACAGCGACTTATGGTCAGTTTTTATGACACGTGTTACTTTGCATCTGATGATCAATGGTAGCAAAGTTGATCTTAAATCTATGCCTAACATCTAACGTCTGATACTTGCCAATGTCTGGTGGGCGGAGCTAGGCTGGTCACACCCACAGGTGTAGGGGCTCCGAAACCCAGCACAGGAAGAGCCTGTTAAAGGATTTATTCGGAAACTTGCAGTGTGAAACTCATCTGCAACAACTATATTGTTGAGCAAAATACTACAGCAATTTACAAAGGTTTCTTCAAAGTTCTGGTAAAATAGGCTATATTATTCCAGTTTGCACTTTTGTGCTAACTACTGCAGTCTTTAATGTGGAAATGCCAGACTCACACTTCTTGCACAAGTGCCCAGTAGCCTCACTGTGATCTTGAGGCAAGTGTTTACACCTGCAGCGGACTGGCTGTGAACCGTTTCGGGGAACGTACTGGTAGGCCAGACAACGACAACCCCTGACCTGACATGGTAGGGCCAGGGGTCGCTCAGAGGGAACCACATCAAAGTGCGTCTTATGTTGCTTGTACCTGAAAGAGACGTATTTAAAAAGTATACAGCAAATTCAAATAAAATAGGCCACTTGACTAGCAGGGTAAAACAAAGGGCTTCAGAAGTGGGGGCTGATTTCATGTGGCACTAGTGTAGTGTGCTACCGGTGTGTGCAGAAGCATTGTGTCTCAGGGCCAACAAGTTTGCAGTCTATCCCTCCTGGAACTCCAAAGCTCACATACAGCCTGTTCTTCATTCTCTGAGGAAGCACCTTCCTTTTGTACTCCTCATATTGCTCTGGAGTGAATAGTTTCCCTCCATCAGCATCACCCACAATCCTAAAAGGAGAAACACACCACCATGAACGTAAATTTGGGGACGTAAATTTTACTCCCTACCGCTTTACTGGTGATATAAAATTGTGTCTATCATCAATTTGATATTAATTTCACATGCGTCTATGCGTACTAGGTTCATCCACTCCACAAAGAGTTACCTCACTCACATTCTAACTTGTCTAGGAACAGACATACATTGCTATTGGTCCGTGTTCGCTTTGCTCCCGCCTCTCTGTCGTTTCCTTATGTGATTGGTTGAAAGTTTTTGACTGACGTTTACTGCTGCCGCGGAGAGGGAAGCTGCACGGACAGTACAGCGTCATAGTGCCACATTAAATGTTTTGAAAATATAGTAATGTACAAGAAGAGCCAAGAGCCTAGTATAGCTGTCAAACCTTAAAGAACAACAAAATTAGGAATTGTAATATTCTTGCTTGGTAGGAATAGCACAACCGGAACTAAAAGTGTATTTGCTGATGTAGCTAAGCAAACTTGGCGTGGCTAATAGCAGTGTTTAACTACATCATTTTATTTTCTGACTGAATTTCTTGCAGTTCCTCCTTTTAATGTAGCATGTCCTCGTAGTCAAATGTAGCAATGTAGATGTCTTAATTTGGCGAGTAATCCCTCAACCTTGATTTCATTTTAGAAATGTATTTAAATTACATGTTCTAGCAGTTTTGACTATTACAAAAAGGCTTACTGTTAGCATTTGTAACGTTTCACGGTTTTTTTTTCTCCAGTGTCTGAAAACCTCTGAGTAAATTTTAGGTCAAGTGACTGAAAGTCTGACGTTAAGACAAACCTTCTGTACTCCGCATAGTCATCCACTGCCTTTAAAGCTGATTCGTTGAGGCATATTGTTTCCATCGTCAAAAATCGAAAGCTGGTAGAAGGCAACCGAAATATGTTGTTTTTGTTCCCATTTAGAAAACAACCGCTATTTAGTTCAGCGCCAGCGTCAACGTTGCCATGGGAATGGTCGAAGTCTTCCCCCTATCGGGCGGAGGGTGAACTGCGTGCCAATACTGGCGATTGGACGCAAATACAGTTGTGCACACACACTTGGCTGTCCGTATACCATGAAAGTTAAAATACCCAAACAGACACACACCTCTCCATAGACGTCAAACATTAACATACGCACACACATTAGTAGTGTTTTAATGAAAGGTGAGTAAACTATGACCTCCAGTCGGTGATCATCCTAATTCAAATATCCACCAATAGAATCAAAAATCAATTATATTTTCATCAAAGCACGTCCCCTCTCAAGAATTTATCATCACACAACTCGATAAAGATTTATGTCAAGCTAAAAATGTAAACTCCATTCCTCAACTAAAACGTGGGTGAGCCGAGGTTTGTATTCCTGCGCACCCGCCCACACACACGCAAAGCAAAAGAGAGCGATGGAGAGCAATATGACATACATTTCCCATAATGCCATAGCAGTGACGCACGCAGTGTACGTTGCTGGGAACCATGACAGTCTCGCAGTTGCATGCACGGAATTCTGACTGGCGACTTTTGGCTGCAAGGACCTCATAATTTCCCAAACTGTTGTCAAAGCCGAAGTGAATGCCAGCGCTGCCAGCAAGCAGACGCGGACCTATAGCCAGGCCGCTGGATGTACCGGAGACAGCCCGCCAGTCAGAGTTCTCCCCAGCGACAGCAGCAACAACCCGGCCAAACAACTAGCATCATTCAGTGTCAGCCAGAGGCAGCTGCCGGAGCTCCCTACTGCCCCGTCCCTGCTTTCTGGAGCCGTTTTATTCCAGGAACAACTACAAGATAGCGTTTCAGTCAACACACTAAGGTAAATAATCTGTTGTCGGTAGGATTTACTACATTTACAGGCGATTGTTTGCCCTTTCTGGTGGCTGATAAGTTTGTGTGTTGCCGAGCTAACATGTCGAGCTAACATTCAGTGTGCTGGAGTTCGAAGAAGCTTCACTTGAGCTTTATTTACATCCCGTGCTGTCCGTGCCATTGGTCTGTCGAACGTCAGCAAATGCTGAAAAAACATTGCTGGTTAAAAGTCTTGACGTGCAGCTAGTGAATTCAACATATGTGCAGTTTCAGAGTTTTTGTCAGTGTTTGTCAATATCCTTTTCACGTTTACCAAAGCATTTTTTATTTACAGTGACAAGTTCAGCAGGTCAACGTTGGCCATGTTATCCATAATTGATGAACGGGTGTGTGTGTTATCACGTCTGTAATACACGTTAAAATTCTCTTTGCCTTTTATTATTCTTATGTACAAGCCAATTCAATAGTGTGTTTTCTGTTTAGACCTTTTATATTTGGGTTAATGTTTCCACGGTCAGCTGATGAAACTCATTACTCATTACCAGCTGTTGATAAGGCAGTAACATCACAGATGGTGATTTTGGTAGTCAATGTTTAACCTCTGGATTAAGTATTTTGTACTGACACAAGGTGAATATTGGGCTGAGTATCTTATCGACAATCGATAAGATCATTCCACTGGGTACACTGTTTTTGTTTGAGTAGCCTACTGAACAAGTGGCACATTCATTGTTTGAACCCTTGGCCTAACTGGTGTGCATTTCCTAAGAACAATGAGCAGGCCTGCTGAATTACCTGACAGAATAGTGGAGACTGAACTGTGGAATTGCTAGTAGTTTTGATACCAAGGCTGTTCTGGCTGTCCTACATCATATCACATCACCTCATATTTTCAGCCGACAGGTTAGTCGACACCATGACCAAGTGTTAACCATATTTATTTTACAATGAATGGTCTGTTGTCTGCACCGAAATCCATCATGATTTTTCTGTAATCACATTGCCATATAGAAAACGGCATTAGGCAAGGGCAACAAGGACACTTTGCATTTCATGTTCAGGGTTGTCACACTGAAACCGTTTTTCAGCATTTCAGTGACAGCAGGGACAGCTTAAGGTCATAGTATCGGAAGTGGCTGGTATATCTCTGTTGAAATTGCGGCCTGTCAGTAGGAAGATATTGTAGCTTCCTGAATGTCCCCATGTGTTGCTTCAAGGCTTTGCACCTTGCTTTACCTCCTTCCTCTCCAGTTTTTGTCTGCTGCTGCATGGCTCATAGGCACACACGTTATTGGAAGAGCGTGCGTGTGTGTGGGTGTGGGTGTGGGTGTGTGTGGGTGTGTATGTGTGGATAAAGACTGGGAGACATCACTAAACGGATTCTGTTACTCTTCTTTTCATTATTTATTCCCCTCAGTTAGTGTCTCTTATCTGGCCACAATAGGATGCGGCACTCCCACACCCATGAGAGAGCACAGAGAATGAACCTGGTGACAAGGTTGTGAAAACTGAGATATGATCATCTAATTTCCACTATGTGTGCACTGTGCAATCATAGGCTTTTTGTCCGGCCCAATGGCCGGAGGTGGAATTAGAAAATGAATACTCTCCATGCCTCAGCCTGTTACCGTGTCAGCCATTCCTTACCTGGAACTGCAAAGTGGGTCCTATGCAATCTAAACTGGTAATCAGGTTTCTAGGTTAAGAAGGCTGAAAAAGATTTCTTGATGGGCAGGTTATGAGGAGGTGGGTGTTTTTATTATAGTGTGTGTGTGTGTGTGTGTGTGTGTGTGTGTGTGTGTGTGTGTGTGTGTGTGTGTGTGTGTGTGTGTATGTGTATGTGTATGTCCACCAAGAATCCTTAACAGACACTCCAGATAGATCCATGAGACAGAATACTCAGCCATGAGTCCAGGATTCATCTTGGACTTTGACCTAGAGCGGCTTAAGGAGTTGGTGGCCATGCAGGATGTCACAGACTTGTTTTGTTTGGGTTCCCTCTGCAGCCTTTGTTGAATTGAGTAATAGTGGGTTCATTTTCATCATGCTGCTCACCTGCATCTAATCTCCTGGTGAGCAGTTTACATCAACTGCTTCTGTTTGAATTGGAATTATTTACCAACCCGTTTCATCACAGCATACAACTCAAACTTTGAATGCAATATGATCTGTGTAATGAGAGGTCAAAATCCTCCTTGCTAAATTGACATATTTAAGTTTACAAAAAGAAAGCTCTAGGTTGTGTGTTTCTAATGGCTGTATGGTTTGTTTACTTCTTGCTTTCTTGCTTCCTGGTTCTAGTTCTCTGAGTTGGCCAACAATGTCTGCAGACTCCGAGGTTGAACATCCAATTTCCATATGTGGTTTGATGCCAGACATCTTGCAACCAAAACGCCTCTCCAGAAGCCCCTGATTGCTGGTCCCTGCGGGTGTCAACTACCATCTCCTTCTACTTCCTGGCCTCCAGCTCGACCCCATCTCACCACCACTAGGATGGCCTAGTAGTTATACAGACTGTCCTTAACTTGATGAGCCCCTGTGTTGGCAAGCATCTGCTGAAGTGTACTTGAACAAGACACTGATTCCCTACCAGCTCCAGAAGTGCTGTTATGTAGCTGAGCCTTCCCTCTCAGCTCCCCGTGGAGAAGGGCATCTGCAGGAATCAGAAAGTATCATACTATCAATGAACTATCATACTATATTATCCCACCCAATACACACCCCTCCTCCTCAAATAATATTTTAAATCTCCCATTTCCAGTACTCCCTAGCTACCACCTATTGCAGCCCTAATTCCCCACTGTCGGCTCCAGCAGTCCCTCTCCAGCCCCTGTCCCAGTCCCAGTTCCAGCCCCAGTCCCAGCCCCCATCCCAGTACCATGCTGGGTGCGCTCCTGCGGAGGAACATGTCCCAGAAGCTGAGCGTGC
>CABFOQ010027333.1:0-18225 GCA_900660455.1 Gephyroberyx darwinii | reverse complement strand
AAAAAAAAAAGAGTACAGACACAGAGAATAAAACGCCCTCTCCTTTTCTAGGGCTTAGTCATGTATTGTACCTTGCGCATTGTTCTCATCTTATACTTATTTTGTACTAATTGTAAATGGATAAGAGTGTCAGTTGATTGTCAGTCAATGAAGTGAAAGGGATAATATATATATAATCCTTTGTACCATAATCCACGGTGAGCATTCACACAGAAGCCCAGTTCAGATGTCAGAAAGAATGATGCACTAACCCACAAATGGAGACTATAGAGGACATCAGGCTACGCCATCCTAAATCAACAGGACCATCAGACAGGCAGCGCCATTCACTAGCCACCTAATCTAAATGCTACATGGTTGAGTGAGTGCGGGTATACCGCTGGGGTTATCAAGTGGTCTCCTCCCATCATTGATGTTTCGTAACGTCAGCTAGCATGCTACTGACAATGAAGGCTAACAAGCCAACAGATCTTCTGAAAAATCAATATACCAGCAACCATGCTACTACCAAATGCTCTGTCAAATAGCATTGACAGAGCAGACGGATCAATACCCAGCCATGACAAAAATGCTATTAGCAAACAATGTCAGCTAACATGCTACAAACAAACTAACAAACACTAACAAGCCACCATTTCCAGCTGCTAAGAAATTGATGGAGCTGCTTCACTCCATAAGGGTTGCCCTGAGTTTAGCCCTAATCCTCCCCGCACTAGTTGTACCTGCCCTACAATATCCCCATGGCTGAGGGTTGACTGTGCCTGCTGAACGGCTTCTTGTGGATTCCAAATCGTACTAATCTTACCTAAATCAAGGCCACAGATCAAATTGCAAACACCACATCTTTAACCTGCCTGGTAGTCCTGATCTCTCTATCCTATCAATGCCTCTAACTACATCCGGCCTCCCTTTCCTTCTCTCTTAGGGAAAGTAACAGCAACAGCTTGAGAGTAATTATAGAGGAACAGTATCAAGCAGGAGAACAAGATCAACAAAGGACGATCAATAATGTCAACAAAAGAACAAGTTCAATAATGTCAGCATCTTATCAAGTTCCACTCCAGAGGGGGGTTTGTTGAGACTGCGTATGGCAGAGGGAACAAAGCTTTTTCTTGAATGTGACCATCTTTCCAGGTCAAGATCACGTCATTGTTACAGAATCACAGCACGTGGGCGCACACAATCTCTATTAACTTTTACACAGAGCTTGCGGGCCTCACTTGGTCCCACTATATTTATGCCACCGTCACAGTTCCAGTAGAATACCATTGCTGGCCGGTTCTCTGTCTCCATCTTTGAGTCGGTTCACCGGACAGCATCTCCTGGCTCCAGCTGATGCTCAAACCCCACCCCGCTGCCACAGTGACCTTTCAGCAAATCAGGGGTCGGTATCTGTGGTCGGAGGGGATGAGTGGATGATCTGGGTCATGGGCTAAGTGCTTTGGGAATGACAGTTTTGGTGTTGAGGTCAGGTAGATGAGGAGAAGGGAGGCCAGTTAGTTTTGATGCTGTCTGGGTTATTTTAAAGAATCTATCCCTGCTTATCACTAAGAGCATGGGGAAGAAACAGTAACTGCCATAGAAGAGGACACAGGTTGTACTACAGTATGGTACAGAGGGTGGAGGAGGTGTAGTTGGATGGACAGGTTCTTAAAGCAAAACCTTTTGACATGGACACTATTTTCCCATCTTTTTTTTTATCATACTAATTTATGACCATAATCTTGTCAATTGCCTCACTATAACACTACTTAGGTCTGGCTCTCAAGCACAGTCCTATAGGACCAGTGATAAGGAGTTGAAAGCTATTGTCGCACCACATGATGAAATGTGAAGCGGGCTGATGCTAATAGGAGATGGGCTTTGACAGTCATTAGGAGGGTATACAGGAAAGAGCTTAGTACAGAGCCCTGGGGTGCTCCAGTGTTGCTGACAGTGGTTGAAAGTGTTGTGTTGACTGCATATGGACCCAGCGGATGAGAGGTGATGGAGCTGCAGTTGATGAACAGTAGCCTCTCGTAATTTCCAGGTGAGACTGGGTAGAAAACAGGCTATGGCTAACCATAAGCACTGACAAAGGATCCACAAACTAAACCACAGACTTGCTTGATGGTTGGAAGAGCTTCAATAACAAATGCACTGATCAAATTATATTTCTACCTGATTAACTGATTGGTCCTAGTTGTTTGACTGATTCAGGGAGTTGCCCATCCATGTAGCAGCTGTTAACTAGCTGAGTGAGCGACTGTCTAGATGATGGATGGGCAGATGAACCAATCAATGCAGTTCCAAATTGATATTGATTGGACACGCAGTCACACCGACTGCAACCCCTCAAACACATGCGTGCACACGTGCACACATACAAATAGCTGATAAACCCAAAACAAAACACAAGCAAGGACAGCATGTACCAAATACTGCCAGGCTAGAGTGATGCCTCCCTGTGCTCTTCACTGTGCCAGCTCTGATTTGACAGACACTGTTATGTAAGGAGGAGAGCGGCTACATTGGCCTGATTTGATTTAGCATCACCCAGCAATATATGAAGCACATGTCGACACAGCTGTGATTATTGACTGGTGATTGGCTTCAGCAGTGTTCACCAACCCTGCTATTTTTTTAAAATATGATACTGATGTTGTGCTTCACTGGGGAGTACATAGTGGTTAGTGACAGAGTGGCTGAGAATACCTTCACATTAAGACTGCATTAATATAGACCTTGTCATTGCGCATTCAAAGTAATGTGAGGATGGAGCCGAAACGTCAATATACAATGTCCACTGCAATATACCGCTTTTGTATTTATGTATAAAATGTTAAATGTGTATTTGGTAAGTGAGAGACCCAAGGGTTCCTCTTTTTCCTGCTAATATTATTACCACCACTACTAATGCTGCTACTACTACTGTTATAATTATTATTATTATTACTACTAAAGGTGGTCCAGCTAGTTCGAGATCCACGCGGCATCCTGGCGTCTCGTATAGAGACATTTAGAGACACCTACCGACTGTGGCGTCTGTGGAGGGCCACCGGACGTCGACCGCATAACCTGGATCTGGGACAGATCAACACAGTCTGCGAAGACTTCCTCAGCTCTGTGTCGACTGGCCTGGCCAGACCAGCCTGGCTCAGAGGGAGGTACATGCTGCTCAGGTGAGGAGAACAACACTACTATATGTTCTGCCAACAAATATGACCGTCAGGCCCTGTCCCTCCTGAAGGCGATATTCAATACTCAATAAGACTCCACTGCCTGTCTACCATGACCCTAATGTTATGCATGGATGAGTTTAGTCTCTGCAGTGGAAATTCAACACCTTTTAATACCAGTTACAATGAAATATAAGAGCATTTTCACAACTGAAATAAATGTATTTGTGAAAACAACTGAAAACCTATCACAATACACCGTAGGTCTGTGTGAGTGGACTGATTTCTCACCAGCAAGACTTCAAATGCCACATTTAAGTGTATTCAAGACCTTTTAAGGCCTTGCATTTAGATAACACATGTAAGGAGTTTTTCAGAACCTGCAGACACCCTTTACACATGATTAAGAGGGACATATATACTGTTCAAGTGTGTTTAGTTTGGCTTAGGTTTCTACTTTTAACTATATTTAGTTTATTTTACTTTACTTTCTCTGTTTTGTTGAAAACTTGTTCTTGCTTGCTTCCCCCCCCCCTCCTCTGCCAGGTATGAGGACTTGGCCAGGTCTCCCCTCCAGAGGACTAGGGAGTTGTACGGCTTCCTCGGCCTAGTTCTGGACCACAGCGTGGAGGACTGGATCGTCAACAACACCCGGGGCAGCAGCGATCTGTCGGCCAGGCAGAAGTTCACCACGGTTCGCGACTCGGCGGCCAACGCTGAGAACTGGAGGCTGAAGCTTTCCTTCGATATGGTGGTCTACACTCAGACCGTCTGCCAGCCGCTGCTGGAGATGCTGGGATACAAGACTGTCTCCCACCCCGGAGAACTGAGGAACCTCTCGTACTCTCTGGTGGAGGATAGGACGTTCCTACCGTTTTCCTAGCAGCGGAGGACATTGGTTTGAGAAGCCAGCATCCCTTTGTTGTGTTATTTATTTATTGATGATTGAGTGATTGATCAGCCTGTACAATCCTCTGCAACTCTCTGGTAGAAGACTGTTGTTTTTGTAGCAGAGAAGGATTTACTCATTGCTCATTACTCACTCTGTGGATCCTCTCTAACTCTCTGGTGAAGGACAGGACGAGGCTGGTTTTGGAGGGAATGCTGTGTCCACCCATCTGTCTGGAAATCAAGGTCTTCTAAAACCATCTTAAATCCTCTCCAGTTGCCGTCAGTATTACCAGGGGAGGACCGGTTATTTGTTTTTCCTGAGCACCGCCACCAATTTTATCCTGTCCCCAAACAACCATGTCGGTGATTTTCCTCAACTACCTCAGTAAAGATTCCAGCCAAAATTAGGTTTGTTTTTTTGTTTTGTTTGGCTGTTTTTTTCAGGAGTGCCCTCTTAGATATATAGTTCAGAATTCAACTAATTGCCATTTTTAAGTCTATTTTATTGAAACACAATATAAGGTTGCACAGTTCATTAAGATGTGTAAGCTGCAGTATTGATTGTGCCATAACCACTTAAATTTGACTTTGATAATCAATATTTTATTAGAAGTATCAGGTGGAACAGTGTGCATCATTACGCACAGTTTTTGATAGACATGCAAGTCCAATATCTAGTTATCATAACAATAAAGCCATTTGGATCAATCTCTGAAGTTGTCATCATCATGAGGCAATCATCACTTTTCTGATGAGCCCCCCAGTGAAACTTATGTCATCTGGAGAGAGCTTTAGATTTAGAACGGAACATGATTTTAAATTTCTTTTTGTGGCTGTCAGTAGAGAGACATCTGTGGTTTCAGATTCTGGCACAAAGGCTGTTTACATAAAATACTTGAAGTTCAGTGTATTGTTGTGTTTCGTGTTTAACGCAACACAAAAAGGATTCTAAGATTGTTCTCTTAAGGATGGCAAAAAAAAGCTGTTTTATGTAACTCAGTCAAGCGTAAGGTGAATTCAACCAATTCACAAAAGAAGATTTTCTCCCAAATTCAGATGCCTGAAAAGCTGTGAGGAGGTTGCTCTATCCAACCTATTAATTGAGAATTAACAAATGAATTGCACTTTCTACTTCACTTTCTACCCATCAATTGAAGCTTTGAAGTTTCCCAAAAATATATATATATTATATGGATACGTTTTGAGGCAACTTACTGTAGATGGGGATAAAGGATAACAGAGTTCCTGGCAAAACTGCCACTTGCCTCAATATGTTGTCTGTTCCACCCCCTGAAGATACCTATGTCCATTTCCTCTTGGTTTGTTTATTGATTGATGTATTGATTTATTGACTGACTCACCAAATCAGATGGTCAGCCCACTGGTACGCAGTAATTTTTGATGTTTATGTCTATAGCTGCCTTAAGGATTTGTGGAGAGATTTTGCACTACTCCTGGCCTCTACATAGAACGCCAGTGGTGATGTCACTGCTGATGTGCATCACTACCAGGAAAACAGCACAAGAAGACAGAACGAATTGTCCCCAGATCCAAAAACACTATAGTAACTTTCTTGGGGGAAGGTTCACTGTCATCCGCAGCTCTGTAAATGTGCCAGAGTCTATTCTTATCTGCTGTCTGTTGTGTGTCTTTTCAGAGGGAGTTGGCCGTGATATGAGGAGAGCTGAATGCGTCTCTGTCTCTGAAGGTCATCATATACTGCAGCAACATTGTGAGTTGTGCGGCAATGGAAAATGGTTCTTTTGTTCCATTTTCCAGGGCTCATCCAAATTAAAGGCAATGCTGCCTATTGTCATTGCCTCAAAAAGTAGCCATATACCTGTATAATTAGCCCATAATATCTTGTATGTGGGCATCATTTTCAGGCAATGGGCAATACTACCAAGTGGGGATGGGGGATGGGTAACCATCAGCAAATCAGTGTGGACAACGTAGCGGACTAAAAGGAACAAAAATTCCATTGAAAAACACTGCTCATCATAATTGATTGGAACTTTTTTGGGGACAGCAGTTTTATTTAGCTGCCCTTTCCATAGCATCCCTGTTAGCGCTCATTCAAGCTCTGGATTGTTAGGACCTTTTTTAGCTCCAGCCTGGACTGAGAGGTACAATCCACAGGCTTACACACTGGTGAAAAAAAAATGCATCTATGTGATTGTGGGAAAAATGACCCATCTACATAGCTTCAGATTGCTGTCTGTGGATAATGGCCTTAACTCAGTCACGCCGTCCGTTCTTCTGACTAAAGCGAATGTTGATCGGTTTTGTAAGATATTGTTACAAGTAACGTGGCGAATGATTTAACTTGTTAAGGCAGTGCTACTGTTGACACGATTTGACATGCTGAGATGATGTATGATAAAACAAAAAAAACTGCAATAAAAGAAGGAAATGTTGCTGTCCACCTTAAGTGTGCTGTTTCAACAACAGTGTCAGTCTGCCTCCTTCGTGTCATCTCAATATCGGCAGCTCAGAGAAACAACTCAGAGAAAACGAACACTAACCCCTCCCCAATCCCCAAACCATTCATTTTTGTGGATGAAAACGGTAAAAAATAGGATTGTATTTTTTAAATGTATGTAAAATGGATATATTATATCTGGATATATGTAACGTCAGTTTTTGCCGAGGTTGGTTATGGAACTAGTTCTGTTTTGAAAAGGTTGCTGCTCAACAACTCTTAGAGATAGTTGAGGCCGTTAATATCTTTTTTTTGCCGGAAGCACAGCGCTGAAACAGCCCTCTTAGGGGTTGTAAACCACATTGTTATGCTTGCTGATGAGAGATTCGCTTAGATTCAAGTGCTTTGTTTGACACCGTCAATCATGCCATCATAATAAGTTTAATTTAACAGCACCTTTCAGAGAACCCAAGGCACTTAAATAGAAGAAAGAGAAAACAAAAAGCTAGGGTCATCAATTCAGACCAGTGGTTTGGACTTAAAAGATGCAGAGCCAGGTGCTCGCCCACCCAGCACACTGGGAGTGGTGGGAAAGAGGCCTACGAGTGCAGTCTACCCCATCCAGCCTCTCCTTGGCCCCAAGAACATATTGCAAAAT
The DNA here is from genome assembly GCA_900660455.1 of Gephyroberyx darwinii. Classification (NCBI taxonomy): domain Eukaryota; kingdom Metazoa; phylum Chordata; class Actinopteri; order Trachichthyiformes; family Trachichthyidae; genus Gephyroberyx; species Gephyroberyx darwinii. Next base: position 11,096 of record CABFOQ010027333.1, on the reverse strand, counting down.
GTATCAAGGCTGCCCTGGCTCTCTGACGGCACTTATCTCAACAACTTGTGTCATGTGGAGTGGGTAGGCAGATCACACCACCATCCTGTTATGTTCTGGCCTCACTGCGAGCTCCATCCCTGCACGGTGAATCAACTCTGGGAGGTGTTTTCTGTCTGGGGAGAAACATGATGCCCGACCACCCCTAGCTTGGCTACTTTTTTTTGGCCCGGCCACTTCATGTGCTTGTGCAAAACAACATGATTTTCTTTTTCTCCCCATGACATTTTTCTGTCCTTCTATTGGGCGAGCTCTTCCTTCTCAGACAGCAACTTCAGGTAAAATGGTGCCTCTCAACTTCGGTTGAGGCATTTTTTTTGGAATCAGCAATAATCATGCCAGAGTAGATGTCATCCTGGAAATGGCTTGCCTTGTCGTTGTGTTTACCTGAATTTAGTGCAAACACCGTTGTGGTCCTACTAGGCAGGTGTCCACTTGGAGCTTAGTCCTAGACAGACAGACGAAGTGTAGACGTGGTTTTAGTGTTGTGATGTGACGTCAGCTTTCTGCAGTCTTAAATCGGAGACTATGTGTGCGCACGCACCTGGGTTACTACTTTATTCATATCGTTGCATGTCACACACCTCGCTCTCTCTCTTCTGTAGACTATAGAACAAAGCAACATTACTTGGAAATAAGTTACAAAATGATCAAATGAGATGTCACTTTAAATGACAGGCCTGGTCTGCAGACAGGAGACAGACATTGTTATCGGAAATAAATTCCTGGTCTCATCTGTACAAAGCAGATAGAAATGAGGCAGGAACAAAAATGGGAAAATGTGTTTTCACTGTTGAAAATTATCAATCAATCAATTTGTGTATTTTCTATATGACTAGTAAATAATTAAGCAGGAAATTAATGAAATGCTTAGTTAATTATTAGCTTCCTATTAGGAAACGGTGGAGCTGAACCCTATAAGCATTACTGCTTTTTTTTTTGAGGAATCTGCTTGGTTGGAATCATTTGGAGAGCTCTTCTGGTGATACTAATATTTGCTTCTTCCCCTTTTTCCTGTTTTTTGGTTATTGGCACTTTTATTTGCATGGTTATTAGTCAGCTGCTCCACCTAGTCTTAGTTGTGGGTATTACAGGTGGGTGGGAGGGGGCAGGTCCATTCACGTAAGGCATGTGCTGAATCCCAAACCTCTCCTCTGGGTGAAGGACAGACTCCTTACTAACTACCCAGACATTTTAGACAGCACCCTCCTTTCTTTTGACGCCCCTCCCATCATTCCGCCCCCACCCCCCGAAAACAAAACTACCACACACCAGACAGAAAATACAGCCGTTTTTACTTTATAGATTACAGCCTCATCCATTTTGCAAAAATAATTCTATAATACACAAAAAACGCTTGGTCTGAAAATTTCGGTTTCGTCGTAATAGAGTCTCCAAACATAGGTTCAGAAGGATTGGAGAGAGGACAAGAGAATGACAGGGGATCACAGACAGAGAGAGAGAGAGAGAGAGAGAGATACAGAAAGCAAGAAAAGACAGAAAGGGAAGGGAAAAGCATAAAAGTGACGTGGGTTGGTGAGAGATCACAGTTAAAGAGAGAGCAGACTGTAGGAAAAAACACAATGTTGAGGCATGCATCAAATGCGGGAGAAGGATCTTTTTTTTTTTTGTCTTTTACAATTCACACAACAATGGAGATTCACAGCAACAGTCCAGATACAAAATTCAAAACAAATGCAAACAAAGTGAGGAAAAGTTTAAGCGTTTGGTCTCCATATAATCGCACGATAACAGAAAGCTATGTGACCTACATGTAGGCTGATGTAAACACTCTTGATGTCACAGCTCTCATTTGAGGCCATTGTGTGGCGTCCACCATAAACCGTCTGCTTAATGAAATCAGCGTGGTGCAACTTGAACGCAACCCAAAGCTAGCCATATTAGCATTAGGTCTCATACCGCCAGTAGCCAGTCCCATACTGAATTGCTCCATTTATACATTGATGTGATGTATTGACATTGTGAATTTAAGTGTGTTATTGTTGTTTTGGTGGGCACTTAGATATACCCCCCCCATGATCTGCTAGCTGCAAATTAGCTCATTAATTATCTCACTGCAGCTAATCCACTGCTACCCAGTGTATTGAGGAACGCTAAGGGTTCAAACCCCCCAACCTGCTGAGTCCCTACCAGCTCCTGTGTGCTGTTCTGTAGCTGACCTCTGACCTCCCTGTGTAGCAGTCCAAGAGAAAACACTATTTCAGTAACATCTCAAAAAGAGGCCATTTTACCATTAACTTAAATACTAGTGCAGAAACTTTTTTGAACTAAATTCAAAATGTCAATGTTTCCCTTAAAAGAGCGGGTTCCTTCAATTAAAAAAACAAAACAAAAACAGCAACTGTCTTTTCATATGCATCTCTGGAAAAGTCAGCGTTAACTAGAATCTCTATCTACTGCATCCATGTAGGCACATAATGTACATTATTGGAGGAAGGAGGCATCATCCATACAGGTAAACAGGAACTGAAAGTTGATTTTCAACATAAAGATTTTGTGGAGAGCGGAGAAAGAAAAAAGTGTTACAAACCTTCAGGACTTTTAACCATTTTACAGAAAGAAAAATCAAAGTAAAACTTGAACTGACTAGGACTGTGATTCTTTTCTAGCACGCGTTGAGAGCAGAGCTTGACTCGTTCCAACAGGAACAATTTTGGTCCTTACCCAGGCTTGAGGGACATACCATGTGAGCCCAAACCAGCCTAAAGCCCATCATTTCTAATAATTCTCTGGTGATAATTGATGAGAACGGTATTCTTTATCAAAATGTTAGGCCCAAGCAGTTGGGTATTGTTGGGTTTGGGCAAAAATATTAAGCTCTGATCAAAATCCATTCAAATCCCTCGAGGTATTTTGCTCTTGGTTGCATTTTATGCACACACACACACACACACACACACATACATCTCTGTCCATCAGTCTGCCTTGTCCTTCTTCCTGGGTGTGATTTTACTGGCCACCGCTGAGCCCACAGCCCCGACTCCTCCTGTTACCACGGAAACGCTCCCCTTGACCAATCCCACGCCGGCTGAGGGCACGGTGGTCACGGCCGTCTTGGTGAGCTCAAAGCTTTTACTTCCTACCCAGGCCACGCCCCCCAGCGTCGCCCCAACAACACTGCGTGTCATGCTGAACAGGCCACCGCCTACTCTCCACATGACTCCGCCCCCGGGACTGGGGTGGTCCTTATCTGGGTCTGAAAGAAAAAAAAAAAAAAGAGAGAGAGAGAGAGAGAGAGAGTGAGTGTGTTTTAAGTTTATATTTTAGTTTATATTCAGAGGCACACTTATAGTATCTGTAGCATTTCTATCACTGCTCTGATTGGCTGGCTGTACTGGATAGACCGTCCCTCCTACTGCCCCAAACCTGAGTTGATTGGTTGACTCCAGTAAGGTCAGCTGAACTGACTGGCCTGTTTCAGAGGCCAAATAACACAAAGTACAATTTTCACCTTTTTACTGTGAACAAGGAAAACACATGAAGCACATTCAATTTTTTATAATTATATTTATCATAATTATTATTTTATTATGCATAAATAAGGTATGTTTTTTAACAGAGCACCTCATATGCAGATATTATATAGATGTGTTAAGGTTATGGTAATATATAAGGTAATATATGGGAATACATAAGCGCAGTGGATGACCGCATTTCACCAAAAGTCAAAAATTCAATGTTTTTTTTTCAGTTTCTTGTTTTTATTTTCACTATGGCATTAAAGGAAAAGGAAAAGGAAAAGGCAGCTGCCAAAAGTTCCCCTATTCAGGGAAAAACCCTGACAGGGCCAGGCCTGGCTGTGATAAGCCATCTATCATAAGTTTTCCACCACATCAACCTGCTCTCACATACACACACACACACACACACACACACAGCCAAAAGCAGACATGTACAACGTAGGGCTAGGCAATGTGGCTTAAAATAATCTTGATATTTTAGCCCTTGTGGTATGTAGATGACCCTCAATTTCAGAGTTACAAATAATTTACCACTGATCTAGAACATAGCATGGGACAACTCAACAAAACGTTGCAGGTGGCGCACCTTAACTACGATTCCATTTCAATATGCCGCTTAATTAACCGTCAGTTGTCACAGTGTCAAATATCACAAAGTGTCAAGTGTCACAATTGTCCAGTGCAGAATTCAGAGCATTTTCAGAGCGGAAAATCCTCACTCGCACAATAACCTACATAAAATATAGGCCCAAATAGAATAGGTAGGCACTCTGCAAATTTAACTGGATAGGTTTGGTGTTTTGGATGGGAAATGATAAGTAGATCAGTCAGGCCTTCACTAGCCAGTCCATTTTTGACCATCTCAATACACACACAATATCACCACCCCCTTTTTTTCTTGCGGATCTACACTCATATAGTCTACCGCTTCTCCAGAATCCAAATGACTGAAATCATGTATGGGCATTCTCACCAAATAGTTTGCCAGTCTAATATTCAGTCAGATCCATAAACAGGTTAAACATGTGCCCAACTTGTAAATGGAAACAGACTCGCTGATGACGTTGAGTGTTGTTTTTTTTCCACACAGCAGGGCAGTTTCTATGTTCTGATCCAAAAATAGTCTCAGTCTGTTCTCTGATAGACTCCTCATTTCCATAACCCAGATACTGAAGTGGACAACAACAACAGCTAACAGGAGAGGGAGAGAGGAGAGGAGGGGGGGAAAAAAGATGAAAAGAGAGGAATGGGGGGGATTTGTTAATAAGGTTAGCGCAATTAGCCCAAGTTAGCTCGTTAATCAAATCACAGAGTATCAAGTATTCACTCAAGTATTCAAGTATTCACTCACACAAACAATTAGTGAAAAGAGCAGCTTTGTTTAGTGGAAACAATAATGGACTGGGGACGCTGGTAAATTGCCTCACCTGCCTAATATGCACTTCAGCTGAAACGCGTAAGGCCCTTGGTAGACGTAACAAGTAGAAATAATCAATCTGCTCCTTGAGTTCAGTTTGTGAGAAAGGTGAGAACAATGCGGTTCTGCCAGTTCGAACTGGAATGGCACAAAGTAATTGCACCGAGACTGATGAACATGCAGATCTTGATTCCGAGATCCCCGCCCGGCAGCCAAAATCTCCAACTGAACCGACTGGAAAAATCCTGCTCGGGAAATTGAACAAATGGCACTCTCCCCGACCTCAACCATAAAAAAAACTGACCCTGCGCTCTAAACTTGCTGTGAAGGGTGGAGCGCGACGAGACAATTTCCCTACAGTGATCAATAGAGTATAACATTATTATAGTTGTACCGCTGCAGCTGATTCCAGGTGTAAAAGCGTGTAACTATGGTTATGAAGCAGGGCGTTGCTGAAAAAGTGCATGATGTTAATCGGGTCAAGAGTAGAATTCCTCACTCACTTATGTCAACCAAATGTCAAATCATTCATTTGGACTTCAACAGCTATTCTCCAGTTGGCCATCGGGAGCCCTCATAACGTCCCGATCTGTTGGTGGTAAAAAAAAAAAAAAAAAAGTATTTTTTTCATCCACTCAGCCACTTTCAAATCACAGCGTCGCAAAGTGTAGTTTTCATTGCTTGGCCGAAGACCCCTTCGCCAGTCGTAAATGGATCCGCTACATAAGGAAGAGATCCTTGTCGGAATTCCAGGTAAGATCACAAGCAGTGCAATTAGCTAGTTATCAAGCTAACTAGCCTGATGCTGTCACGTTAAAAGGCTAGGCTAACTTGCTAGCATTGATCTATCCCCATAAAAGATGAGCTAAGCAATGAAAGACATTTTTTCTTGTGAAACTGATGTTCATATATTTTTTTATTTTCAAACTACCAACGAGATAAACATATTTTCAGATCACTTATCATGGAAACCCTGCTCGCCTTTTTAAAGTTAAAGACAAGGGCTGTGCCAACTTTGTCCGCACTGTTAAGTCTGGACTATTGTTAGTGCTGTTAGTTATTGTTAGTAGTTACTGTAACAAGCTATTGATTCTATGCATCGTATGTGTGCTGTAAACCAATTCAGTCCCTCACAATTTATTTGATTCATTATAACCCTGCAGCAATTTCATGGAAGAGGACTTGTTGAGGTAACTGAAATGTGAGGGGCAAATGAGAGTACACTAGGGTTTGTAATCGTATATCACAAAGCTCTGTAACTGGAGCATGATGAGACTGTTGTTAACTTAGTCTTTTTCACCCCGACCACGCACTCACTCTTCATTCAGTATAAGTTAAAGCAAAGCGTAAGACGGACCCTGAAACAATAACATATCGAGAGTCTGGATGATGCTTGGGTTGCAAACTTTATGAAGTAATTGCATATGGTGACTTTTCGGCTACATATGAGTAATCCCTGCTTTATTTCATATAATCTAATCTCTTGGCATCGTCAAAAAGGTCTGTAGCTAATTAACTGTTAATCCAATATGGTTGAAACACCCTCAAATTGAATTGACAATCTGCAATTTAAATTCATATGCATTGTGGCATTCCACTTCTAAAGTAATACAATTATATAGGCAAAACATCAAAATGTGTCACTGTCCCAAAACCTGGGGAGCACACTATATGACGCTTAGTCTAAGTATATCAATGAACATATTTAGTCTATATGAACTAAATCCTACAATCTAAATTGTCATTGAATTTTCCACTGGGTTTGAGATGGTTGGCCCCAGTGGGAATGGAACCACCCCAACCCCGGCCGCGCCTTGCTATAGCAATTGAGCTAGCACAGGACCACAATATAAACATGTGCATTCAGCATGGGACATATTACCTTTACAGCACCCCAAAAATACTAAGTCTCTAACTGATTGAAATTCTGCTGCCAATCCTGAATTAGACTTAACTGTTAACTGTTCATATGGGGACTGAGTGGTGACTAGATTTGAAAAGGCCAAATAATAATAACAATTATTAATATTGTTATTATTATTATTAATAATAATAATAATAATAATAGTAATAATAATAATAATAATATTTGCTGTTGATATTCAAATCATTAATATTAATATTATTATTATTAGTAGTAGTAGTAGTATCAATAATAATAATAATAATAATAATAATATTTACACTGAACAATGAGGAATAAAATATTGCAGATGAGTTAATTTCATAAATATGTTACTCTGTCAAGGTGGATTGTGCACAGGAAATTACAATCACAATGCATTCTGGGCAAGATGCGCTTTTGAAGTCTACATCATTGTTGCCTCACCCTGCTTTTAAAGGGTTGATCTCAGAAATTCCACTTGAGTTATGAGAGTAATGGAACGGTACTTAAGGTGGCAGATTTTATACTTCACTTTTATGAAGATGTCTGCTTCTGTAGGGGAATGAGTGAGAACTCTCTCAGCTCTATTGCCATTCAGTATTGAAATACTGTGGGAACACAACGTATTTACCTGTCTAGACAACAGTCACGATACATCTGACAGAACTGACCCAGTGTGTAAAAAATATGCATTCTTTCTCATTCTCATTCTTCTTCTTGCCCTCTCAACTCATCCTTGCCTCTGTAACGCACATAATCATAAATCACAATACTATAAAATTGTCTGTGTAGTTTATAAATACACTGCAAATTTAAGCAATATATACTGCCAATAACATATCTCAATAATATCAATACTGTGAGAAGTATTAGATCATATTCTATTGTGACCCATCGAATCGATACTGAATCCTTTTGTGAGGTCTTTAATATATATATATATTTATTCAAAAGTTGGAACAAACATTCCTTTCTTTTCAATTTGGGATATTTGTGAAAACTGCAATGATTTTGCTTGATTTTCAATGGGATGTGCGGTCAAAGAGCAAGAATGGGTTGGAATATTTGTATGGAAGAGTTTATTTGGTAAAAATGTTCCTTAAGAGCTAGTTTGTGGCTGTGGCTCCTTACCCTGCGGAGGCTCATCTTGGAGATATGGGGGAACATCCTCCTGCTCCCCCTCCTGAATGCTGTGGTGGTTGTGGGAGTCGACAGGAGACGACCTGCCCTCCTCCGTCGCCTCCTGCTCTGAAGTGAGCACCTGAAGGACAAGAACATGTAGGTATGTAAGTAGGTCAAACAAGGGCTTCTCCAACATTTTCATGTCCCAGACCCCCACTGCCACCTACACCGCCTACCTACCCATGTCACCTAGTACCGTAGTTTTTTAGTATCTAGTATTTAGGCCTTTGTATTTTGTACATGTTTTGTACTGTTATGCTGCTGCAACCCCAGAATTTCCCCCGGGGATCAATAAAGTATCTATCTATCTATCTATGTATCTATCTATGTATCTATCTATCTATCTACACTGTAAGTGGAGTGAAAGTAATGAGTGAAATCTATGATTAGTATACTCATTACATTACTTATTAGGATAATTTCTGGTGAATTACAGGTGAACTGGTGAACTGTTCCACATTTTACTGGTGACTCCCTGGAACCCCCTCAAGGAATCCAGACCCCAGTTTGAGAACCAGTGCTTAAAAGGGAGAATGAGGGGCTACTGTCTGAATGCTTTGTTTAATCATTAAGCCAGATTTTGCACAGACCTGTTAAATATCCTATTTAAACTTAAATTTAAATCAATATGCATCTCAGTTTTCCAAAAACTACCTGGATGAACTTCGTGGAGCGATGTTCTATTGGCAGATAAGTTAAACGCTTTGTCCGACATGGATCCTGTTAATTTTTGTGAAACCCAAACACTATTCCACAGTACGAACCTCATACCAATACTTGATCATCGTGGTGATACCGTAGCATCATGGTTTATGGATGCTTTGCTGCATCAGTGCCTGGATGATCACTGAAGCAACCATGGATTCTACCCTGTTACAAAGACTTATGTCATGCAATCCATGTGTAATCTGAAACTGAAGCCCGATTGAGCCATACAGCGAGACAATGATCCAAGATGCACCAGTAAATCTACATCCAAATGGCTGAACGTCAAGAAATGCAAACCTAACTGGAACAAGCAGTTCAATCTCAGAAAATGTCTCTGCGTGAAAAAGCGGGCCAAAAAGCTTGCCTGATCAATTACTACAGGAAATATCCAACATTCAATCTCCTTAATTTGAACCTCAGACTTCCAAATGGCCACTCTACTGAGCAAAATACATGCATGAAAACATAGGAACTGGTTGATGTAGACTCCTGTATCATCAGAATCAATGCACAATGCACTCTATGCTAATATTTCTAATATTTCAAATATTAAATACCAAATGGCTGCATTCTAACTCTTGCCTCTTTTCCCCTTTAAGAGGTTTAACAGACTAAATTAATATCTTTGAACAGCTGCTAGCTGGTAGCTTCATAATATTTGCTGTCAGCCTAATAGACTGCCCAGTCCAAAGACAAGACCGCGAGCAATCAAGTTGTGTGTACAGTATAGGCCTGCTGCTATATCATATTTGTGAAGTATGTAAGCAGCTTATATGTTTGTCTGCTTGCTATTTAGACAGCACTGTATTCGACGGTAGTGGAGCAATGGGTTTAGATAGGTGAGCAGCTAGGCTCGTGCTGTAGCTCAATGAGTACGTTAGCTTTACTTTGCTGACCACAACACAGATGGTCAGGATGCCCGGGCTGCGTATTAGTTGACATAACGCCACCAACAGCACCCGACAGCATTTTTTACGCTTCAATGTTTAGAATAGACCAGGATAACTTTGTACTTACTAAACTCGGTCAACATTACAAACCCGTTGTCTACGTCGTTATTAGCACTGCTAACACTGCTAATGACTTTACGTGTCTCGAGCTATCGTCATGACAGTGATCAAAACAAAATCCAGCCCCCCCGTCCCCAGAACTAACCTTCATTGTTTTGTCTCCAAAACCTCCTCAATTACAATACCAGCAAACTCCGCTCCGCTTGTCAACGACGTTAAAATTATTTAAGAATACTTAAATACTGAAGGCAGCGGCTGGTTATAGTCGGAAAGCAGCGCTTTGTGTATGTTTTTATTTTTAATCGCTCCTATGTCTTCTGTTTTGCTGTCAAGCTGGGAGCGGAAGTGACGTCGTGGTGTTTACTGTGCTGGTGGCTGTAATGGCGACTGTCGGCCACACGTTGTCAGCAGGGATACACTGAAGCCAACCTGAGCAGCTCTGTCGGTGTTCCAGTTGGTTCTCAGATTTAGTCTTCGAAGAAGTTCGAAGTTCCACCTTATCATTTGCCACCAAACCCACTACATTTCTGATGACTCCCAATATATTATTATTTGGTCAGTGTGATAAATTATTAGAAGAAGGACTCACGAGATATTATTTGGTCAATGTGATACATTATTAGCTGTAGATACAATTAGCTCAGAGGGAACATTGGTCCTGAATGCTTTTTATGGGAGGTGATTTTTTCCTTTGATCTTTGCTCTCCAAGATAAGGATGAATTATCAATGTTGCACAACCAATTAACAAATCAGATATCTGCAGAGGAGTGTTTATATGCAGCTCTAATATCCCTCCAAACCTGAAATCTGCAGTAATGACAGTAGATTGTCACAGGTGGATCTGAGGAACAGCTTGTTTGTATGGAAGCCCATGAAGGGCTTAATTCAAATGATAATGTAAACTTGAAGATGAAAATGCAATTCCACAATAGCATTATCACTTTCCACCTTTGTATGTTATTTGAGTCAAATTTAAAATGAAAATGCAATAATCCAATTTGCATTTTCATTTTCACATACTCCTATGGGCGTTCTAGGACCATATTAAAATGAAATGGAAAGGCTGTTTGACATTTCATTTTCAAAGACTTAACCTGCTCTACAGTGGACAATATCCAAATGCAATACGTGAAACAACACCACCAGTCTATTGCATTTACATTTTCATATCATCACGCTCTTTTGGGGACAAAATGAAAATGAAAATGCAATTTTCTAACAATTGGAAAATTAAAATGAAAACAGCATTTGACATTTCATTTTCAAAGACTTAACCTGCTCTACTATGCTGCACTGTGGACAATATTCAAATACAATGAGCGAAACCCCGCCCCAGTCTTTGCATTTGTATTTGCAAATCATCACGCACTTT
>CABFOQ010027329.1:0-20485 GCA_900660455.1 Gephyroberyx darwinii | reverse complement strand
AGAGTAAAGAATGATTTCTTACAAGCAAAAATGTAGAATAGCATAAATGTCTTCTGATTTTTTATTATTAGAAGTCTATTTGATTGTTATTCAATCCAATTCCAATCAATCCAAGAATATGAAATTGGTGGGTTACCTTCATATTATTACGAACGATAGATAGATAGACAGATAGATACTTTATTGCTCTCCGGGGGGAAATTCTGGGGTTGCAGCAGCATAACTATCAAAGAATGTACAAAATACAAAGGCAAGGTACAGAATACAAAATACAAAAAACAAAGGCCGAAAGAACTAACTACTAAAGAGCTACGGTACTAGGTGACATCGAACCAGGATGTACAGCGGATGGGTGGCATGTTTACATATATACAAGTAGGGAAGAGCGAATGAATGGATGGTACATGTATACAGAGTTAAAGAATGGTAATGGGTGAATGAATGTTAAAGGGAATGAGAGTGGCTGGAGTGTCTAAAGTGCAGGGCAATGAATAAGTGTGAATGGGAATGAATAAAGTGCAGGGTGTTGGTGATAAGTGGCGTCTCAGTTCAGCCCTAGAGGGGGAGGGGAGGTGTTAAAAAGTCTGATGGCGGTCGGCAGCTTAATACATTTACTTAATACATGTTACATTTAACATTAATAGGAAAATAACATTGAGGTATGAGGTCATGAGTTCATGAGTTCATTGGGATGAAGAATTCTCTGAGCATTTGATGAATTGACACCGCATGACACCAAAGCATAGGTTTGTTTTGAAGATGTGAACGTTTTAGATCTGTACTGGAACAAAACCGAGCTGTACTTTCAATTATCATGAGATCTGATGAATCTTAAATTATTTAACAAGTTTTACACTTGGCAGATCATCTGTTCATATTAATCTGACCTACAATATTATGTTTAGGCCAAACTACTGTGATATAATACTAGCATAACAATGTAATTGTTAAAAGAATATTGTTATCCAATTGTCATGTACTCTGCACTGTCTCGGCGACCTCAACTGCACCCTATTACATTACAGCTGTAGTGTCAGTTCAGACCCACATGCTCACTTCTCAATAAAATCAATAAAACGGTCATATTCAGTTGTGCAGCACACTTCTCTCATGTTTTGTTGCCAGAAATATTTATTAACAAAGACCTGAGAAAACAAAAAATAAATCTGAGGGTCAAATCATTTCATTTTGGACCATATATTTTCCTCCTCTGCAGATGTTGAGTGTGTTTGAACAACTGGATTTCATCAACGGCACAGAGACAGTCTGCCAGCAACCTCAGACAGGAACCTAACTTTATGTCAGCACAGGTTCAGATCTGGCGCTGGCATTTCCCACTACATGACCTCTTCAAATCTATTGGATTGTCATGTTTGCCATTTGTCAAGTCAAACATGAATATAGCCATGTAGTAGCTTTTATTTAAGCCACTCTTATCCTTCAATGTAGTGTTTTGACCCAACTTATGTTATTGCACGGTGTAAGAATCAACAGATGAAAAAATCAACCCTTCTCAACATCACACATGTCAATGCCAGTAATTAGGCCTTGTTCTCCAGACCCTCTGCAACCGTTGAGAGTAAATTGTGTCAAATTGGTATTTGGAAGGCTTGGAGGTTTGTTTTATTAAAGTCTTTCCATCATGCTGAAGCTCATTAGAAACTCCTAGATTGAACCACTCCATCGTCTCTGTTTGTTCCTCTTGGCTCAGGGTTTGAGCTCAACTGTGGACTTTACATTTAATGGTACTGGACAACGATGACAGCCATCTTGGACAAGGATCCTGTGGGCGATGCATGGGAATGCAAGGCTTTTTTCCACTCACAGCTGATCATGGGGGAAAACCTTTGTGAAATCAAATGTTTTTACTGAAGAGTATAATTCCCTGCTATAAATAAGGCTGGTGGAAATGTAGCCAGCTTTGACTAGTCTGCCAGATACAAAATCCCCACCTGTGCAAAACAGGGATGTTATTCAATGTAAAGAATGATTTCCCACCAAAATATTTTCAGAGCACAAAAACCACAAAATCGTTGGTTTGTCGCAGTCTGCAGGTGGAATTTACATATACTGAGTCTGAAAAACGATGAGGTTCATGGCTTCATGGCTGACTCCGGCATCAGAATCCCCCACTCTGTCATTCCCTCTCTCTCTTGGCTTTTCTCTCCCTCCTTCTCTCTATCAAACAGACAGCTCTGCTTGTTCCTGGTTGCTCATGTGTGGCAGCAGAGCTGGATGGAAAACATATTGCCCCATCAATCAAATCCCATTCTTCTCACCAGCACACAGAGTCAGAGGCTTTCTGAGACCGAGGTCGACCACGCTGAGCCCTTGTGTAAGAATGCAAGGATGACAAATACTCATTCACACAATTCTGCCTCTATCAAACTGTACCTATTCCGATAACGTGATCTCTTTCAAGTGATGTTGCCCTGCTTGCTCGTCCCTTCACCGACACCATGTTGACAGTGTCTTAATACACAGAGGGTGGAGTGTGTTCTGTGTTCAAACGAAGCCTCCTTCTCCCTTGTGTTATGCCGATAGATCAAATGAAAAGCTAGAAGGAGATAAAGGAGGAAGATGCCGGTTTTCATCAGTGTCTGCCTGATGCATTCAGGAACCTTTCTCTTTGTTTTCAGCAGCCGAAAGACAAAAGCACACAAAGCAGTGCCATGCCCACATTTACAGTGTGAAAGAGGAGTTCCTCCCTTCCCCGGGTGTTTTATGTGACACACTGCTTGGCTACAACCCCAGTTGTAGCCCCTGGGCACTGCATATGTCACCCATTTGTACTCTAGAAAGCACTGAATTCAAAGCTAAGCCAAGTTGGAATGGAGGGGACACTTACTCATTTTTCTCCAGAGCCAAGAGCAGCTGCTCACCTTCCGCTTCAATCAGGAACTTCAGTGATGCAGGGTGACCCTGAAGACACAACAAACAGGGGGAGAGATGAGAAAGATTAGTTCTGGAGTCAAGCATGCAGCCCTTTGATTGTGGAAAGATGTTAAATATGAGCTCTGTTTGCTGTTCAAGTATAGCAAATAGTCTTTAATTTCAAAAAAAAACAAAAAAAAACTGCACTGTGCACTGTGACAATAAAATAAAAAGCCATCAAATGGTACTCAAAACCCTTTATTCCACTACTGACAAAAGTTTGACTAAGCCACTAAGCACCAAAAAGAAAATGTGTGCAGACTGTTTCAATTGATGCAAGCCGTCAGAAATCCTTATGAAGCTTCTTTGTATCTTAGAACAAGAGCTGAGAGGATTAGCTTTATGGGTCTATTCCATTTGACATTAATCCCAGAGAAAGTCTCGGCGCCCCTGAGTTACAACACCGCGAGAGGCCATGTGTCTCTGTTACAGTCAGAGGAAGTGGCACGCAGTCATACATCATCTCTGTCTATTGTGCTCCGTAACAAACACATGTGCACATCAGCCCACACACCCTCTCTCTCTCTCCCTCTCTCACACACACACACACACACACACACACAGTTCAATCTGGGTCAACTCTGGCAAACAGCAGTGCTCTGGGTTAAGTCATCCGTCACCCCCTGTGGAGCAGAATGTCTCGTGGATCATACGGGGATATGGAAGCAGAACACTTAAGGTTTAAGGCAGTATCATCGCACGAGCCATGTTGGGCTAGACTTCCTACTCATTTCAGTTAGAACAGCGTTGGATAAGGATGCTATCACCCACTAACACGACATGCTGTTCATGCACACCTCGCTATTTATAACTCTGAAGATGTTACACTGCATGTTCGGGACTGTTATCCTGGCTTTCAAACACCCTCCCTGCCTTTCTAAAAATTTAACCTGCATTGTGAATATTCTTTTGTATTTGATTTTTTTTTTTTTTTCAGCGAAGCATATAGCCAGGAAAAACTAATTCCGATGAATAGACTCAATAATAGAAGTCGGAAACCCAAGCTGTGTTTTTAAGTATGCCTGGCAGCCGTATGCATCTTTTTTTCATCGTCTGGTACTATTACACCACACAGAGCCAAGGATCCCAGATTTCAAACATTTCATTAACATTCCAGTGGGCCGCTTAGTGTTTCCCTGTCTCTCCTTCCAAAGATGCAGAACACATGTTCAGATCGTACAGCTTCCCATGTTTGAAATGTGCTGAATTGAACACTTTGATTAGCCCTCAGAAACCACGGCTCGGGGGCGAGGCCGGCGATGTACTGACAGATTTTGGACCACGTGAGCATGAACTGAGGCTATGTGTGACTTTTCGTCCTAATCATTTTGTGCTCTTTATTGTGCTTCACCTGGGATTTGAGCAGGCTGATTGGTCTCCAGTCTTGTCCGACCAACATGAGAGGTACTGTAGTCCCATAGTGTTTCTGCTTTGCTGTTGGTCTGTGCTGAACGGTTGCGCTCAAAAGCTTCCCTGTGAAAGACAAAATAAATGCCATGTGAGAACACTTCAAATCCTCAGAGCATCTGTGAAGCCAGTCCACGTTCGCCTCTGCAGACACAATAAACACGGGAACATTTCTGAACTGAGTTTCTACAGACAACTCTGATAATGAATTCATCCCTCCATTAAAAAGGCCTGAGGCTGGTATTTATTACCAGCGGGACGCAACCTGACACTACAGCAGCCCTGCAATAGAAAGTGTCAGTTTGACATAATCACAGTGTTTGCATTTTGACGGCCATTGGCGGCTTTACTGTGGCACAGCGTGCAAATGATACACTTTGTCTGTTTTGTCTTTCATAACTAACAATTATCCACACTGACAAAATAAAATGCCATCTCCAATACGTGATGCATCCTCGCTCATTCTAAACATCTGTTCACTTCCTATTTATAGGCTGTCAGTCCAGTGGAGCCCGACTCGGATAGCCACGGATACAACGCCGCTAATCAATGCTCTCAGACATCAAGGAATGGGAAACGTCAGCCTCTGCAGAAACCGTAACCACCTCCTTGCCACTCAAGCTGTTGCTGCTCATTTATATAATTCTCCCATAATTCTCTTCAGGAGTGGAGAGCTGTGAGTAAAGGGGAGCTTGGGTTGCTGTTGTTGGTGTGATAACTCCTCGCACATGCCTAGTGTCCAGGCTGCAGTACAGGGATTAGATTTAGCTTTCGGGTATTGTTCCCAGCATGCTTTTATCTCCTCTCCCTCCAGCTGCAGTGTTGCGACAGGGTGTTAACTGAGCCTCCGAATGGAGCTCTGCCATGGTGCCAGTCATTCAAGAATATATTTGTCCCCAAAGCCAATACTGATGCGCCCGAGTGGCAGAAAAACGACCACTTTCCCAAGTACGATACCACTTTTAACTGTGACAGAGGCTGCAATCTCTCTCTTAAAAAGTCGATCATGAACAGACAGAGGCTCAAAATCCAATACTGAGCCACTTGAGGACCTTGTTAACAGGGCTCCTATAGCAATCAGCTCCCCTCAGCAGGGAAGCTATTTTGGAGCTTGGGTCTCTTATAAAAACAGTGGGGGTTGTTAGCATCATTTGTTTCACTACAAACATCCTAAATCAAATGTTTACTTTTTTTCATCCTGAATCAAATGTTTGTTTTTTTCTCTCCACTGAAGCTGCATCAACCGTTTCAAAACAGCAGGAAAATGGTTTGAGTCTGATGTCAGTGGACTTGCAAATAAGTTTGTGTGTGTGGTCTTGGCTGAAGTTAAGGGGTATTTTGAAATTAAAACTTTATTCTTTCTTAATTCTGTATAACATTAAGAAAGAAACACACCACAGACATGCACTCACACGTACTAGCACCGTTACTGTTACCCCCAGCTTCAAGGATCTTCCTTTAAGGCCCATGTCCCTTCCTTCTCAACTCATGACTCACCCAGCTAAATCGCTGAGTCTGCTTATTTTCCAACATTATTAATCCAGGCCAGACACTGCGCTCCCCAGCTGAGCTTTGTTCTGGTTCTGCTCTGAGTAAACCATCACTCTGGAGTTCATCACTAAGCCTCTCCAGCTGATAGCACAGAGCCAGAGGTGACCATCTCAGCATTTCCCATCTAGCTCTGGCCTGATGATGAGAAGCAGGCAGTGCCAAGGACGGGACGGCATCACACACACAACAACGGGAGAAGCATCCTAGACTCATTAGCCCTAGAATGCTGCTCGGTCTGGAGGAGAACGGAGGAGGAGGAGGAGGGCGTGCTGAGTAAGGAAACGCGTGGCAACCTTTGAGAACAGCAGGGCTAGAGAGAGGTTTCTCATTTGACAAAGAGAGGTCAAGTCCACATTGAGGTCAGCCGGTTTATGAGCGAGGCTAACGCACACAGAAGGAATGGCCATCACCTTTTTCTGTGGCGTGCTTCAGATCAGCTTTGAAGATGAAGTTCACAACCGGGCTGGACTGGGCGCCCTGACTTCAAAGCCTAGTCGTGAATGACCATTTTGTTAGTGTGGTGCACTAGGAGGTTTAATTCCCACTTATAAATGGCATTATATTAGTGGAAAGTCTGCACACTTGCTTCTTTTCCACGTGCTTGCGAGAGACATTTGGTAAAGTTGGAGAGTAGCGGAGCTGTGGTGTGTGGAGTGTGTAAGTGGCCTTTGTTAGTTAGAAAGTTACAAGAGCCACTAGAGGCATTAAGGGAGCGGTAAAAGTGGCACTAGAACCTGAGGTCTTATTTATACGTTCAATAAAGGAGAGTGTAAACAGAGGTCTTAATAAAGCCAAGTTCAGCTCCCTCTATGCTCCAGTGTACACAAGGAGAGCTTGTGCCATTTATATTGCCTCAATAAAGATAGGTAGGGGGGTTGGGGAGTCATCGTACGCCTGCCTATGTGGAAATCGGACTGTGCGCGTGTGTTGGTGTGACTGAAACGCGATACAGAATTCTGAATGAACATCGCAAATATCGCAAAGGAGACGCCTCGTTAAGAAAAACATTCCCGTACAATTAATTTTGTATCATCCACTTGGCCAACTTGTACTTGCACTACAGCACGCACACATAGCACACCTATATGAAAGGCTGGTAGCAGCAAAGCATTGCAAAAAACTGCTGGTTAATTTCCTTGCTCACAGGCTCACAACAGCAGTGTAGCATTTTCACAAAGACCAGCACTTCCTCACGGTATCTCATGGCGTGTCATCTGCTGGTTCTGTCAGCCCTCTAAAGCTAATGCACTCCTCCACTCTATGAACTGTTGGTCCCAGGGAACAGATGACCTTCCCTGTACTGGCCCGCTGTTTTAACCTCAAGGCAAGACGTCTCCCACATGGTCTTTCTGACTGCCTTCTCATAGATGTAGCACTTCTCTTTCCCCTAACCCTGTTGCTCCAAAACAAAGCAACAACTGTACAGCTTTATTAAACCCCAGAGCCTGCTTTTTTGCAACCACTAGCAATTCACTGACAGGCAACTGTGAAATAATGTATTCATAACAGTCTTTGCTTTTTCACCACAAATGGCATGCTGTTCTTTTCATCTCCACAGTTGATGAGGGCACCCCCGCCCCCCCCAGTGAGATGGGATATATCGGCTACACATGCATGCACATTAAGGTAGAGAGGGCTTCCTGCTCACAACACCCTTGCCCAATGACTGGCTGCATAAAGGCACACAAGCACACTCCAAAGTCACTTTGACAGCAACTTTCTCCACTCTTGAAAACATGTCTGATTAAAAAAGGAGGAACAACGCCTTTGGCAGCTTGAAGGAGGCTCTTTGACATGCAAAAACCCAGAGAACAGCACGAAAACAAGTGCGCGGGGGACGCACTTGAGACGATTCCAGCATTGTTTGACAGAGGGAGGACAGTGTGCTTAGTTACTGCTCAGACCCTGGGAAAGAAATGGGCTTGTAATAAGAGCATGTGGAATCAATCAGAGCGGAGTGATAAGTGTGATTTCGCTTGCATCAAGCCAAGCCGACTGTGAGACAACATGATCGAGAAATGAGAAAACACGGGTCTTTCCCGAGTGCCACATGGAAGGGCGTTATTGATCGAGTGAATCTAATAAGATGATCGGTACACAGCATTTCTTGTGTATCGACAGCTTGTATCCACATCCAGTCTTGTCCAGGTTGATGGGGGACAAATTTAATCAGAGCACTGACTGGATTGGGGCCCAGATCCAGCAAAAATGGTTCTGACATCAAATAATGGGAGAAAATGTGGTTGAGATGCTCTTGAAAATGTTTTGTTGTTTCTTTTAATAATAGCTGATTGAAATTCACACCATGGACTCAATTTATCCAATCAGAGCAGAGAAATGATGTTAATTCAAATGGCATCATGAGTGGGAATAGATTGATGAATGATGCACTGGGAAAAAGACCCTATTCTACACTCTATCCACACTCCATCATAAATGACCTTGCTAGCAAAACAATGAACCTCGCCGCCCTTTCCTCATCTCTCTTGTGAATCTCTACTTCGCCAGCTTGGTCCCCATTATTTGTTTTTGAGCCACAGAGTCGGGTTCATTGGGATTACAGAGCAAAGGTGAAAAGTGGCTGGTAATCTTGGCTTGCCTCCACAGTAAACATCTAACCCAGTTAGGGGACACTATGTCAACAGCCTGAGGGGTTGCACAAGGAAACACAGAAACCTGCAAGTGACATCATGGTAATATGAGTCCCCGCGTACCGGGCAGGGGGTCCGCTCCAACGGCGTCAAAAGGTAGCAGTGTTGAGACTTGTTCATGACGGGATTTATTGGTGAACGATCTTTTTAAGAGCAGGACAGATTTGGGGTCATAATCAGGCTGTTTAACACAGGGCTGGTAAAGAGCCATGCTCCCTCTACTGGTCAATAGCACTATTGTTTCTTTCTCTCTCTCTCTCTCTCTCTACCCCCACCTTGCATACCAAACTCATTTACTGTCACACGAGCCTGATGTCAGCACATAATTATTCTTTGGGAAATGGATGGTCCTGCCACAAAAATTCCCCTTGGCTCAGCAGGAGGTTAATGCTGTCCGAGAAACCGGTGCCGTTTATGCCCCTGGCGGGTGGCACTTCCATCTCCCCTGTTGTGAGGACCCCGCTTGATGCCTGGCATGGTGCCTGTGTGCCTGGCAACAAAGGTCAGAGTCTGAGAGCTTCTGGTGCAGTGCTGTGTGAAAGCCTGTTAATATGGTACTGACGATGGATTTCATTTACAGGGCCCTGGAACTCCTCTCTGTCGTGGGAAGCACATGTTTGGCACACACTCAAAGTACCACCACTAGAAAGTGAAAGGGGTGAGGCAGCTGCCATCATCACAGGCCCCCATATTTTTAAGTACACATGGCGGCAGCTGTGTCATTACTTCAGTGGGGACGGTATCTTTAAAGATCCATGAACGCAGTCCAACTGTGCGGTTTGAGAATTATGACAGCAAAGAGTTAGATCAAAGTTCAATGAAACAGGAATCAATATGAGAATATCAATCAAGAGTATTTGAAAATATGAAAACTTGAAAACAACCAATCCTCTGACATCAGCGGGTGACGGGTTCTGGTAAGGTCAAAGTTCTTTTTAAAACTCTCGTTTCTGTGTAGCAAACTATTTGATGTGCTGGTAGCGCTGCTTCACTTAAAAATACATCACAGCCCTGCCTCTGGAACATAAATCAGACAAGAGGCAGACAACAGAACTGGCAGCAGCAGAACTTTAGTTGTGCCAATTTGCAAGAAATTCACCCAGGTAGGAGTTGACCTGTCGCGTTCTTATTTAACAGGTCTGCCTAGTTAGCCAGAATACATCCCTGCACGTCCCTTATCTCCTTCCAGGTTTGGAGGATGGTATCTGGGCGGAAGCTGTATGCCAGGCTGGATGATGGATTACCTGCAGCTAGGCATATTCTTCTGCGTTTCAAATCTCGTTGGGAGACTCTGACTGCAGCAAAGTACACACCTGGACGTGGACTCTATTGAAACTGGGCGATGTTTCTCTTAGTACTTACAATGTACTATGTTAATCAGGAATTGGGATGGGCTCCCATTCCCTTGAAATGTGCAACTTCCTAGCCAGAGAAATTCAAATCCGCACTTTGTCCAGGAGTACTGCATAATGAGGGGTGGGTCAAACGAGCCAAGGCTCAGCTCTGGCAGCGTTACCAGGATGTAGAAAGAAGTCTGTAATTTTCAAACTGCAAAATATATGAAGAAATGAACATAGACAACCTGAAGAAAAATTCTTGTAATTTCAGTTTGGATCCTCTGTAAGTTGCAAATGTGTGATAGTCACTGACAGGAAATCCACTAAGACTAAGACTCAATGTTAAACTCAATCAAAGCAGCTACTAGGGCTAAGTACTGAAAACAGGCGATCTCACTTTTACTTTCTTAACTTGCGCTGTCAGTTGCCTTCTACTTTGGGAAAAGTGTTACTTTACTTTCTATTTTCTAACAAAAGACCATGCACGCCAACCACAGCACTAACGTATTGTGAAGTTAACTTTTGCAATACAATACTTTTCAATGTAGCCTATCAGAACTGCTAAAGTAAATAAATGCGTTATCCATTACGCCCCGACTCAGTTTGTACTGCAAAACAGCACACAACTGAACTAAATGGGTGTGTACCCTGCCAAGAATTTTTTTTTCTAGGTAAAACACTGACATGGTGGAACATGAGCTAACCCAGATAGATTTGACACTGACTGGAGATATCTGAGCCAACTGGGCTTTCTGACCAGACGACCAGTGAGAAGACGCACAGCGAGAGCTGTGTTGAGCTGAACTCTGACCTGCCTGGGTGTGAAAGTCCGATGAGAAAGCCCAGAGCGAGCATTAGGTTTCAGCCGGCCTGTTAAACTTTTGAAGAGGGTCAAATGAGTCCAAAGCAGCTCCGAAGAACTTAATGCAACACATGTAGGGTCAGAGCGCAGTCCAGCTATTTTCCTCCTCCTATATAAATATCCCACTGCGGAACAGCAACTGGTTGATCAATCTGCCTTGATGCCCGACACTGGCCTACTCTTACATATCTGTCTCCAGGGTTTAAAACAAATATCCCGAACAACTCATCTGGAAGAGCTGAATCCATTCATACTGAAAAGATATTAAATCCGTCTGACTTGCGATGGGTCACATCACGGAGATATCGTCTCTCTCGGGGAGGATGCTGTTTGCTAAAGGAATGTTCTACTACGGTCCAAAAATATATTCTCAGCTCAACTTTCATTTGTTTGAGCGTGCATCAAGCAAGCTGCTCGTGGCGCTTCAGGCGGAAAGAGTCATGTTGGCTGAAGCAGCACAGCTGGCTAGTAAATACTGCCTGACACTAAGTGTGTCAACCATCGGAGGAAATCATTCACAAGTGATCCCCAGCTAAGACAGAAACATGCATAAAAGAGACAGGGAGAATGAAACCGACAAGAAAGCTCAGGGAGAGGCCCATTAAAAATGTATGCAGACATGACATTGCATGGAGCTGAGCTGCTCTGTCTTCTCTTAGCAAGCTTGGATTCCTGACAGCACATCAGTGCTGGGGACAGGGAGGGAAAAAAGTGCACAGCCTGGAGACAGAGCAAAGGCTCATAAAAGGGAGCACTAATGATTTCCACTCATTTTGCTTCAACTTGAAAAGTCAGACACCAAGCCGCATTTCACAGCACTCCGCTGCTTTAACCTGCTTAAATTTAGCGCTGTCACTGTTGGGTGTTTATAAGCACCTGTTCACACCACTCTTCCCATGGGTGTCTATATCTCAATCAGTCCAAATGACCCCCAACCAGGTAAATACTTCCTGTCAGTACTGATCTGTTCAAGCTCTCGCAGCCACACACAATCGACTTGATGGTGATGGCTGATGATGAGACTGAACCCATGGGAAGGGGCACATCAAGGCCATCTTATGATCACGATGAACCGCTGATGAATAAATAAATACTTCCTCAGCCTTCAATCCCAGTTTCACACATCCGTTTGTGCTCGTAATTAATTCCCAGGATCCCACACTGTCGTGACTGGCAATGTGTTTAGATGTAAAGGTGTCTGCACAAAAACCAACACTGCTGCGCAGCTCTTGAACTCACCACAGTGGCATATAGTGTACGAGGTACCTCTGTTGCTGGTCACCTAGGGCTCTGAACACTGATGAGTGCCTGTTCTCCTTATGAGCCCCGGGGGTGGTGATCTCAGCATCACACACACACACAAACACAGAGACACACACTCTCTCTCTCTCTCTTTGGAATATCAGCAATGTAATGGCAGTATACAGGTTTCACAAAAAAGATACTTGATATTTAGGTGGATTTCTATCTAATTTGTGCTAATATATGACTGCGTGATTCATCAATAATTGATGAATTGAACTGTGATTGAAGCACCAGTGAAATGTCTTATGTGCTATCACTAATTGCCAGAGAGAGCTTCAGCATCATGAAATATACAGCTTTTGCTCTAAGGCACACTAGGGTGGACAACATCTCTCATGTTCTATGACTCACACATCTATGGGAGAAGATGAGTGGAAGCCATGCATCTTAAAATCCAGCTTATTTCAAGTTCAACCAATGTGTTATAGATCTGTGAGTCTGGTGTACTCTGGTATCCCAGAAGACATAACATTTAAAGATAAACACAAAAGTGCTTTCTTCACATTTGCAGTCATGTGAAACGTGGTAATAGTCACAGAAAGATTTTGTCCTCGTTCATTCAGTAATGAAGCAGCCAAGCAAACGATTTTACTTTTGTGCGGTAAAGATTCAATAGTTATTATTTTTACGAATCAATGTTATAGGGGAGGAAAAGATGGGAAATTAAAAACAGTCACCTGTACCTCCTTTCTTACCTTCAGAAGCTGTGGCGCGCACATTGTCACACACGCATACAGTGACTGATAAAGCCTGAAGTGCTGTCAAAATCGCAAACTTCAGACTCCGGCGCCGGTGGTTCATGATGCCCGGCAGAAGGATGGACGCACTAGCCAACTGTCTCACTGCCGCGCAACCATCATATAGTTACAGTTCAACAACGGCTGATGAGCAAGAGCGCAAAAATGACTTCCTGAAATATGATCAAGTATATGAGAGGAGCGTTAGGAAATCCCAAGGACCGCTGCTCCCAACTGCGCGCACTTTCCCATTCAGTGATGTCCAAGTCAACTCGCCTTGCGTAAAAGTGAGAAAATTGAGGGAAATTAAGCGACCAAAAAAATGAAGCGATGAAATCACTGACAACATTGATTCAGTTATTCGCACACTAGAATGGCACCAGGTCCAAGGTAATTACTGGCGAGAAGTGTTGTCTTATGAGTAGGGACCATGTGCTTCATTGAGACTCTCCGCAAGGTCCTAGAGCCGCCTGAACGTCCATAACCGATAGATGACCATTGTCAAATGAGCAAGAATAAAAAATAGCACTTCCTGTCTCGGATTTCAAAATAAAATCCCCTTTTGACGACTATGATGCAACGTTTTGGGGTAACACAAAGCACCAAAGTAAAAATGAAGAATGCATTTAAACAGCATCCTGTAGTCATAGTTGCTGATTTTTCCTCAAAATGTCCTTTTCACTATAGGGCAAGCTACAGGGCAGCCACAAATTCAGAAACAAAGACTCAAATATAAAACTAGTGGTAGACAACTTGGATGTCTACTACCCTGAAAAAGTCCATTTTAAATTCAACAGAACACGTCAAGACGAATTCACCTAGTTTCCGGTTGTATTCTGGTTATCTTTTAGCTGACTTGACACAGCTCGATAGGCGCACACCCATACAGTAGCACACATTGACTGTAAATAAGGTTTGAATAATATATGTCAGACCTAACCTTCACTCGCAGGCGTGATTATGGAGACATGTTTTATTCAGCTACCGTAAGAGACGGGGTTGAAAGCACTTGGGGGGATAGCAGAATTGCATTTTACGCTCATGTTGAATTCTGGCTCCACCGGTTCTCATTTGGGCAGCTCACAAAAAATAGGCTACATTGTTTTCTGTGTGTCGGGGAACATCGACGGGAAACGTTATGGTGGACAAAGTTGCATTTAAAAAAAAAAAAATGTGAAATGAAATGCATGAAATGTGTTCACATGGTCATAAACTACCAAACGATTTCAAATGATGTATTTCATTGAGGTTTTGTGGTGCACAGCTGAGAACTATTTTTTGATCATGTAGATCACCAATAATGGGGTAGATCAACTCAAACGATATGGCTCTGCGTAATTATGCTCTTCAGTGTCTGCACTGCGCAATGCACCACATGGCCAACTAGTTTGGAAGGGGATGCTGGCAGGAAACAGGCAGATGTCCACAGGCAAGTAGGGTGTTGAAGGCTGTTCTTCCCACAGGAGAAAATTACAGTAGCCTTTCAGGGACGCTCCTGGCACGAAGACTTACAATATAGTCACATCAACACATCCTATAGTTGGCTCACACCGGTTTTAATCGTGACCACATGGTGCAGCTCAATGGTGGCATTATGCTCAGAAGCCTCTATCTCTCAAAGCTCCTCAGTCAGGATCAAATGAATAAAAATAAAAGAACCTTCAGCACTATTGCACTGCATGCTGATAGCACCGGAGCTCAACACTGGGCTGTGGCATATGATAGAAAAGCTGATCTTTCACTCTTTCACCAAGGGATTCTGAGGGGAAGATGATATTGCAGGAGCAGGCAGTATTGAACTATCTATTTTTGTGCTGGGACAGATAGTACTCAATAACAATAACTAACTTTACTGAAGTTATACCATGATGCCTATAATGTTGACAATATATGGCAAAAACGTGACATTTCACCAGATTTTTGCAGTCGGAAGTAAATTCTGATACAACATAAAACACAACTCAAATGTAATACATGTACTTAAAGTATAAAGTATAGAATACATTTCATGTTACATTGCATAGTTAAACATTGTTGAAATTAGCCCTCTGGAAAGAAAGATCTGCTAAAATCTGAAACTGAAAGCAAACCTTTAACAGAGAAAGCAATGCACACAGTAAACATCTGCCTCTGTAATCTAGAACCATTTTAGAAAGTAGGATGAAACAATTATTAACCATGCATGCTGTTATTAATAGACTCCCACCATACACATACACCAATACACACACGCACAAACACATGCACGTGCATTCACATGCACATGATATGAATGTCAATCTGTTGTCTTCTCAAAGACATTATGAAAAGGTAGATGGATGGAACAGCTGGACTATGAAGGCACTGCAACCTAAAGACTAATAAGTAAAATAAGAGTAATAAAAAGATGGGGTGCTGCGTTGTGGATTACTCCAGGAATAAATAAACACACGTCTCACTTTTGATTTATGCCTAGCTCCATCATGTTGTTCAGCAGCACTCCGGGCACATTCACAGTGGATCATAACGCACAAATCTAAATCTGCAATGGCAGCTCGTTCCATCATGAGACAAAGAGAAAGACAAAGGGTCCATTCAAATGGGTGCTGTCCATTAACAGGGCATTCCCAATGAGAGGAGGTCACATTCCTCCAACTCACTGTTAGTAGCTGCCTCTGAATGTTGGCAGAGACCACGTCACTCTTCTCTCCGCTTATCAGTTGCATAAAGAGGATAACAGTCGCGGCCTGTTCTGGATGGGGCTATGAAACATAACACATTATGTCTTATATCACCGCTTCACATCACATGAGCCCATGTGAAAGTGACTGTGAGGATATCAGTTCTTTATCTTGCAGTGAGAAGCTGCTGGTGATCTCTGTATTACATTAACTATCTGAACTGACAATGACAACAGCACACAGTACACTGGTTTGGATGTTATGTGTTAAGGGTCCCAGTCGGTTTATGAAGTCCACCGTGACGTTTTGTCATATATGCATTTTCATGCCATCTTCATTTGTAATGGCAAAGCACAAAGACAGCTATATTGATGTCATAAAGTATATTGAAATTCACATTCATATTCAGCACTGTCATTTATGTTGGTTCACTTCATCAATTTGTGGTCTGTCATGCAATGCAGCAGGCATGGAGAAAAAGAAGGCATCTCGTGCTGAAGATCCTCCATCCTCAGCGTCACTCAGTCGTGGCCCCTTTGAAGAAGTTGATCCAGCAATTTCTGCAACGAGAGCACAAACACACACTCAGGATCCATTATAGGATGGTGGCCATAGATCATCATCCCATTCCCCCCAAACGTAACCCCTCAACACACACATACACGCAGTCACACATTCAGTACACACACACACACACACACACACACACACAGCCTCAGATGGGAATCAATAGCCCCGTACGCCGACAGAAACAGGACTGAAGCCTTTGGTTCTGCCACACCATTCAGGTTTCCAGTTCCTGTGCCAGGATCTACTGGAACTGTGGCATGTCCCGCTTCCCTGTGTTATCTACTACAGCAGCAGCGTGGGTGGAGTGGCTGTGTGCGGGCACCCAGTCTCTCTGTCTGTAGCCTGACTGAATGGTGGCACTGCACTGTAGCTCTCTGCCAGTGAAGGGCCTTTTGTTCCATCAGGAACACTGGCTTCATACACTCAACACAATGAGCCTGTTCACAGTTTCTCTCCATGACAAGAGAGAGAGGGAGAGAGAGAGAGTGAGGGAGAGACAGATAGAGAGAGAGAGGGAGAAAGAGAGAGAGGGAGTGAAAGTCAGAGCCTAGAGTTACCCAATCAAAGTCCATTCTTCAGACGGTGATTGTTGCTAACCATGCAAACAAAACACAAAATGGTAAAGCAAATAAAAAATAATTGCTTACAACAACTCAAAATTCAAAATTATTTTGCCTGTGAGTCATACTTTTTTTTTTTTATCAGCCTTTCTTTTCAATCTCCCTGAAGAGGTGTAAATGTTTGATAGCAGCGACCTCTAGTGGATTGATAAACTCATTGTTCCTGACAGAACAAAGTGAAGTTTAGTCCTCCATGTAGGAAAGCCACCTCGGCTTGACAGACAAAGTTACCTGGCTGCCTTAAAAAACAAAGACATTTATCTATATTTTCATCTTTACATCTTAGACTTTTAGATGATGTTCATATCCAGAGTGATGTACGATGAGTGCAACATTAGATTATCTTCAGTTCCTAGATCATCACACTTTCAAGCAACCATTAGTAAGAAATGCAAGGGTCAGAGTCAGTGTCTCAAAATATTCCTACAACTCACAATCATGGGGTTTCAACCAAGCACTTCAAGTTCAATAATCAAAGGTGATTTAGAAACACTGAGTAATCAAATATTCTGTTTTTACTTAATATTATGATACATTTTTTCAGATGTTATGTTTTTGTTAAATAAAAATGTGAATTTCTGCTTCCAAAATGAACAACCAAAAATGGTTGAGTCAGATTAAACTACAGTACAGTACTGTAGACAACCTGCCAATTTCAAAAGAAGAACATCCCATTCACACACACCCCACCCCCACAGTCCTCTCTTTCCCTCTCTTACTTAGGTTTTGGTGTTAATGTCATTAAGGCTCAACCCCCAGTCTCCCACACAGCCAGTCTTTTCAATTAACACTAATTGAGATTGTAGACTATTTAAACTAATTATGTTCTACAGCTACAGTGAGGTCCAAAAGTCCAAGAGTCTACTACCAAGAACTGTTTTCTTTCATCATTTATCAAAAACTAATACAAATTTGTAGTCAAATTATATTACTTAAAAATTATTAAAAAATAATTGAATTAATAATTAAAGTCCTTTTTCAAAGTTAAAGCACTTCCAGTAGCGAAAATAAGCCATAGAGGACCATATTAATTTAGCCAATATCTGGTATTAGTTGTTAAAAGACCAAAACAATTCACACTGTGTATTAGGAGCATACATGTGTTAATATATCAATTTCATACCAGCATTTCTTAAAGATCTAAATATTTTGATTTGTATCAGTTCTAAATAACGTATCAACTGAGTAAAAAAAATGTATTAGTTTTTGATAAATGATGAAAACAAACAGTTCTTGGAAGTGGACTTGGACGTTTGGAGCCCACTGCTGCAAGGAAAGCAACATCTACATATTATGATATATTATATATATTAACTAAAGCCCTTTAGTGTGAGCCATTACTGCAAAATGTTGCACCCTTTGCAAGGTTTAATAGAGCTTGGAGGAGAAAGGTGTGTTATTACATGCTCAATTGCCTGTGGGTCATACACACAATTAATGTTCTGTTCAGTGTCTCAAGCACATACTTGTTAACTGTGGCTGGCTGTTTGAGGAAATGTGCTTGTAATGCATGTTGTCATCCCTTACTAGTCAATGATTTAGTGATGATGAATTTCTATGCTTATTTATTTATAACCGAACAGGCAGGTGCTTAAAGAGACATGACCACTGGAGCATGTGGCTCAACGAAGACACAGCAGTGCAGAAACTGTTGGCACTATGAAGTTGTATGCAGTCGGTTCCAGAGACAGAACAACTTTTCCTTTTTCATATTCTTTTATAGTTGGTAGAGGGATGTATAGATGTTACCTTTTTGAAAAGATCTACTCGCTGTCTGTTGGTCAAACAGACCTCCCTCTTCTTCTCTTCCTCCTTTTTCCTCTTCACTTCTGGGAGAGTGCTGTACAATCTGTCAATAATCATAACCAGTCGCAGGTTATTGTTGTTTTTTGCGGCAATTCAGTTTTAGTTCAGTTACTGGACATCTAATTTTGGAATGAAACTCATCCATGCTAAATGCCATTTTGGCAGAAAGAAACACAGGCAAGAGGATAGAGGCATCTGGCCATTCAGCTATGGCTCACTGGCTTGAAACCCAGTATCCTTGGATGCAACCACAGTCTAACACAGTCTAACACAGGTCTGCCTAATCAGTGTGAGGATCTGCCAGGAGGGAAGATAAACAAGTGAGGCAAGGAAAAAAAGAAACATAATTAGAGCAACAGGACTGGGAGGGTGAGACGAGCGGCATATTTTGTATGGAGATGTCAGCGATACACGCCCTGCCTTCACACTTTGAAAGAGATACGAGGTGATAAGTGTGAATATGGTGTCTGACAGCGAGCCAAGGCAGAGATTGAGATGGAACTCACCGCTTGGATCGGAGCTGCATCTCTTTCCCAGTAATGGCTCTATCTCTGGGTCTGAAAAGGTTATCTGGAAAGACGAGCATGGACACACACACACACACACACACGGACACACACAATGCTGATTGAGTTGAAGGCTCAAAGACATGGCAGTGAATCACTCTGGCTTTTTCCTGGTGTTTGGAATGATTGACAGCTTCCTGCTTATCAAAAAACCCACACTGCAACCTCTGGCATTTTCTGCTGCTCAGAAAGAACAGACAGGATATTTGTTTGATCAAGTCATTGATTATGTATTTGTCTCTATTGCTACCACTGATATTCTTTTATTTTATACACATGAAGAATGGTTGTGGTTGTGTTTTTTTTGTACAGACTGAACTGATCAAGTTGCCACTTTCCCAGTTGTCGCCTACCTGCTGGTGTGTCTGTCAGTCGTGGCCAGCAGAGGGCAGAGAGAGCTATGAAATCTGTGTGACAAACCTGCAAATTCCTTTTTATTTACTATGAAGCCTGACACTGCGAGAGGAAATCTCATCAGAAAGAGCACTGCACAGAGAGCTTAATAACATTAAGGTCACATATTTCTGCCAAATTCCAATGCCAGCAATCTTCTGGCAAGTATTCTGAAAGTATCATGTTATTCCATAGAGAAGTAGTTGCCTGAATCTGTAAGAAAGCCAACAGTAGTTAGATATCTTAGTTCTTTTGTCTTCTACTGTATTTATCCACAGCCAACACTGCGTGCCAAAGTCATTCTCTCTCTCTGTTTGTCTCTTTCTTTCCTCTAGGGTTAGACCGATATGTGGGTTGGCTGATATACAGTTGCGAGAAAAAGTTTGTGAACCCTTTTGAATTACCTGCATTCCTGTAGAAATGGCCCCTAAACTATGGTCTGATCTTCACCTAAGTCACAACAATAGATAAACACAATGTAATTTAACAAATAGCACACAAAACATGTACTTTAACATGTCTTTATTGAACATATCGATCAAACGTTAACAGCTTGGATTGGAAAAAGTATGTGAACCGTGAGATTGATTAACTGGTGGAACCTCCTTTAGCAGCAATAACCTCGACCACATGTTTCCTGTAGTTGTTGATCAGACCTGCACAACAGTTAGGAGGGATTTTTGACCTTTCCTCCTGACAGAACTGTTTCAGTTCATTGATATTTTTGGGATGTCTTGCATGAACGGCTTGCTTCAGGTCATGCCACAACATTTCAATAGGGTTAAGGTCAGGACTCTGACTTTAGAAATGTTCTTGTTTAAGCCTTTCTGTTGTAGATTTGCTTTTGTGTTAGGGGTCACTGTCATGCTGCATGACCCAACCTCTGTTCAGACTGTTACCCTGATATTCTCCTGGAGAATTTCCTGATGGACAGATGGAGTCTCCAGCCTTATGAGCCTCAACAACTCTTCTCCGGAGGTCCTCTCAAATTTCTTTTGACCGGAGCATACTCCACTTCAACAGATCTCTTTATTTTGAAGAGCAGACTCTGTTGGTAATCAAACTTTGTGGGGTTTTATATGACAG
>CABFOQ010027310.1:26904-37603 GCA_900660455.1 Gephyroberyx darwinii | reverse complement strand
CACCCGTCCCCGCCCCTGTACTTCCTATGACCAGCCAGACGCGAGAGAGGCATTTTCCTGTCACTACTTAATGCCGCACTAGGCATAGTCACAGTATTGGAGTGTTTGCAAAGAGTAGAGAGAAGGACAGAGAGAAAGAAGACAGCAGTAGAAGACACAGCAGCAAAAGGGAATATGCAGAAAGGTATGTGAGCCTGATTTGAGAGATAGATAGGTAGAAAAATAGGATGAATGAGGGACAGAGAATTAAAGAGTAAATGATGTAGAGATCTGAATGCTGCTACAACAAAATTTTGATTTTGCATTTTGTTGTAAAGGAAGTCATCTTATTTGGCTCTGACTACTAAAAACACTACACTGTTTTTCTACTAGCTTTCTCAGGGGGTTATGAAGAAGCAAAACAATGTAATAGAAATGAAACTCTTGAATGGTTTTGGATGGGAAATTGCAAGCGGGGCAGCAAGTTGAGAATTACTCATGGATAACATATTTGAAAAACTCTGTAAACAAAAATCTCTTTAACATTACAAAACATCTCGAACATAAAATGAATGTATTTCTCTTTGTATTTTTTTATCACCCTCCTTTCGCCAACACGTACGTTGATAGTGGTGCAGTGGCTGGTTGTGTTGTGGCAGAACATGTCATGTCTCTTTACAGGTTGCTATCTCCTTTAAGTGACAGATTAGCCAGCCATGCCTGAAGTTATCAGCGCTTTAATCCTCCTAGTAACTGCACTGTCAGGGAAAGCGTACTCGTCAAAGGAGAGACAGGTTTTCACGTCCTGACATCCTCTTTTTTTTTGCTTTGCCAAGAGGAATTCTGTTCATGGGTTTAGCCGTCATTGATTGGACACCGCGGGGGGTCATGCTAAGTGCGTGAGTGTAATCCTGGAGGTCTGTAGATACATCAACGCACAGAAGCAATCACTCCATATCCTCTGTATAATTTCATTCATGTATTTAGTTGATCTGTTGATTAGTTGAGCTCCATAATTGCTTTAATAAGTTCATGTATCAAAAAATAACAAAAACGAATCATGATCTTCTTAAAGACCACAAGAAAGGAAAGTCAGAGCTCAGTTTCTGTTGAGTGGCTCTGATAAAAAGGAAATGTGGGCAGGAATTATTTTAGTTGAACAGCTGGAGTGTGTATTGAGCTGGTGACAGTGCTAGCCAAAGGCTCAATGGCAGCAACTAATAACACACTTGCTTGCTGTAACTGTATATTAGATTTGATTCAACTTTCTTGTCATTGCACAAGTAGTACAAGTACTGAGACAACGAAATGCAGTTTGGCATCTAACCAGAAGTGCAAATAGCAGTAAACTGCAGAGTATGT
This sequence comes from Gephyroberyx darwinii, assembly GCA_900660455.1. NCBI lineage: Eukaryota > Metazoa > Chordata > Actinopteri > Trachichthyiformes > Trachichthyidae > Gephyroberyx > Gephyroberyx darwinii. Next base: position 36,262 of record CABFOQ010027310.1, on the reverse strand, counting down.
GCATATGTATAGTGGTAATATAAATATTAAATAAATAGTAAGGGCTAGATATGAATATGCTAAGATATATACAGTATTGACAATACTGAAAGTATGAACAGCGTGAATGACATTAGCATGGAAACAATCATCCAGTGCAGCATGTCAAACTCACTGAGATGTCAATCAAAATTATACACGTGCATATTTTGAGTGAAAATTTCTCGTATGCATACCTTTATTGCCTTTATCATCATGTCCTTTAAGTATATTATGGTGAGGAACATCGCTTCAGAATTCAAATAAATTATTTTTTTTACTTAACGGGATCACTAAGTTTCAGTGCAATGCCGTCCTTAGGTTGAATTCCTCTTTTCCAGGATGTAATGGAGTCTGAATCCAGGCCTGGTTGTCAGTCTTGGCTCATACCTTCCTTTTTCTTGCAGAGTACGGGCGTTTTGAGGCCAAAATCCATGACCTGCGGGAACAGATGATGAACCACAGCATGAGCTCTGGGTCCGGATCCCTGCGAACCAATCAAAAGAGATCCCTCTACGTGAGGTTGGTCTGTTTTGGATTTTATCCTAGTTTAGGATGTTCAAGTTAAATTTATAATTGGAACTTTACAGGAAGTCCCACGTTCCTTGTGTTGTCTGCACTTATTCTGGACCTTGGTTGGCAGTGACAAATTGCATAATGGTAAAAATGCATCCTGGTGGGCTTCATGTTGGCTTATTACAACATCACTCCTTGTGTCCCAATGGCATTCAAACACCAAGTTTGAGATTACATTACAGTCATTTAGCAGACGCTTTTTTCTAAAGCTACGCACAAAGGTACTTGACACTATGTGGGGATCGAACCCACAACCCTGAGACTGAGAGTCTCATGCTCTACCAACTGAGCTGTCCTGGCTGGAGATTTCTGACTGAAGCAGGGTGACAGATTCTGATCTAGAGAGCATTTCTTATTATAGACAACCCCCAATGGACCAACAGTGACTATTCTCTCTGACCTGGTAAAGCTGTGCCTCAAGTTTCTCTATACCAAAGTAGAGAAACCTTACATGTAAGAATGACAATACAAATTACGAACTCAAAGCAACTGTGATAATAATCTCTAATAAGCCTTTATCCCCCTAATGTACCAGGGCACTATTTGACTATGAAAAGTCGAAAGACAGTGGCCTCCCTAGCCAAGGGCTCAGCTTCAGGTATGGGGACATCCTCCACGTTATCAACGCCTCAGATGACGAGTGGTGGCAGGCCCGTCGGGTCACACCACACGGGGACAGTGAGGAAATGGGCGTCATCCCCAGCAAGAGGCGGTGAGTAGTGAATAGAAATCGGATTCTTAAGGAAAGTCTAGAAATCTGTCCACGACTTGTAGGGAAATTCTCAATTGAACCGTCATAATTCAGCGAAGAAGTTATTACAATTCAACTTGACTTGTTATTTAGCAGTAATGGCTCAACTGTCTTCTAAACAAACCTTTCAATTTCTTACTGTAAGGGCCATTGTCAGTGTTTTGGCCTTTGGATTGGGAAATAAATGTTTTTGCTGTCATGCTAACATTTCCATGACAGCAGGGACAGCACCTCTTAGATATTTGTAACTACTTCTGTCTTACAGCAAGACGATCTCTGACTCACTGGTTAATGTCTGAAATGTCTGTTTGCTTGGCAGGGTTGAGAGGAAAGAGCGAGCACGTCTAAAGACAGTGAAATTCAATGCCAAGCCGGGGTCAATTGATTCAAAAGGGGTAAGTGCCTTTTCGGGGGCGGGAAAGTGCCAATTGACGTTATCTTGAAAGATTTGATGAGTTAATTAGTATAATTGGGATATGACTGTGAAATTCCTGTGCAATAGACTATTAGTTTGTATGTAATTATGTATTTAAAAGAAAGACAAAATAGCTGTAATCAGTGCCTCACTACAGCATGTAAACAAATTTGAATACGTCTTTGTTTTCTTTTCCAGATGTTAGTTTGTTAGCAAATTTCTATCATTTGCGTAGCTCTACTGTTTTCCACTGCAAATTCTGAATCCCATGCACAACTTAGTGATTACAGATTTCCTAGCTAGATCTCAGTTATTCAGTAGAACACATCAGCCCATTTCATCATGTCCTTGTGTTTGTTCATTTACACTTCCACCACAAGCATCACATCATTGTGAGCCACACCCCAAAATTTATGTAAGTCAACTATTGTAAATAGATTATCTTTTTTCATGTTAATTGTTGATCACGTTAATGACATGGAACAGAGTCAATCACAGCTTGTTTGGATATTCGCTTATTGATTTTCACCTTTCAACTAACACTCAAACCTTTCTCTGCGATAACTTTTGCCCCAACAACAGAGCTAACTGTAATCTTAATTTGCCCCGCTATTCCCTTGCCATAAATATATTTCATTTATTTTAAAATTGTTTATTAATTTGAACCACCGGCTTTCAAAGCATAAAGGCAGGGATGAAATGGCCATCTGACATCATGGTGTCAGGCCTTTAATACACTCAACTATCCCACAGGTGACTCTCCATATGGAGCCCTACGGTGATATTACATATCAGTAGCATCATCCATCATTTTGTCTTCAAAGGACATAGATCATCATTATACCTCAGCCCCGAATCATCCGACCTTTCATTTCTATCACTGCATGTGCATTTAATTTCTGTTTCTTCTCTCATAGCATGATCTTGGTAACTCTCTTCTCACCTCGCTTATATATATTTTTTTATGCCTTTGATGCGACTGTGGCACGTCAAGTAGTGATGCTACCAAATATTCTTCTAGATGGAAACGATGAGAGTGGGCTTGGCTGGAAAAATGAAGAAGTCAGTTTAACCCTCGATCTTTGATGTATTTATACAATCATTTTGTATTTATTGGAAGATGTCGTTTCTAAGATAAATGGTAACACTAAGGCTATCAATTCAGGCAGGATGAATGGACAAACCAAACAAAAAGCTAAAATTTGCTGCACCAGATATAAAAATATCTACAAGTGGGATATGAAGATTTACCTGACTTCAGCATGTTTCCCCCACTTCAGCTCTACATGTGTGTTAAGGGAACCAACACTATGAAATAGTGTTTCAATGGCTTGGATATGCACTAGATTAGCAAAAGAAGGAAATTAAAAATTAACGTTGCTCACCAATTTGTGATAATGAAAGTAAATGGAAACACAGATTTTGCTCATTTTGTTTTGTAAACTATCTATTGGATAATGTGGATGTTATTCTGTAGTATTTTACCAAATTAAATCATAACACTAGAAGGTTTCCTCTGTCTTCAATGAAACCAATCTTAGCCGTTGGACATGAAATGTAACCACTGGCCAAATCAATTGTATCAAATTATTTTTCAAGTTCTGTATGGAAATAGAATGCAGCATCATTTCAGTCAGGATTTTGCAAGTCGAACCTGCTGGAATAAAATTTGACCTTAAGTTTGACCTAAATTGCTAAAATAAGTATATATATATATATTGTAACTGGAGTGAAATCAAATTTTTTTCAAAAATCCAAACTATATAATGAGGATCTGAGCAGCAACGAATACTTTCCCTGTTCTAAATGTACGGTCATGTGGCTAGAACTTCTTGACGTCCCACTTTATGCAAGCAGTTGTTTTGTCAGCATGAACATGACAGCAATTGGATATACCTGTTTGCCCCATGCTCTCTCTCCCTTCACAGTCAATGACATTCAATGACAAACGTAAAAAGAATTTCATCTTTACACGAAAGTTCCCATTCTACAAGAACAAAGAGGGTGAGCAAGATGGCAGTGATTCAGACCGTAAGTAACAGACACGTTCAGGCTCACAGACACGCACATCTATGTACATATAGACACACAGTGCAGGTTACGTGCAGGGTGGATAGAGGATACACAGGTGTATTGCAAGGACAGGAGTTTCACGGAGGCCTTTCCTGCTTCCTCCCTTGGTGGTTTCTTGTCTTTTTTTCTCTTTCTTTCTTTCTTTTGGATTCCGATCCGAGGGATTCTGTCTCAAATGCTGATCTGTCACCAGGAGCAAAGCCAAGCCCATACGGTTAAAAAAGTAATCTCTGCATCAAAAGTCTAACCCCAACAACCTTTTCATTTGATATGTCCCCCAAAAGCACAAGTAATCCATGTGGTGAAATTGCACGACCCAATTTCCCCCGTTTCATCTCAACTACTTGTTAATGTTGTATTTGGCTCCCCCTGCTGGCTGCCTGGTGTCTGGACAGAGACAGATGGCCAATGACCCGGCCTGCGGGCCCACTGAATATTTCCACAGCTCCCTCCTTTCAATGCCTCTTACCTTTTCCTTATTTGCGGCTGTCCTGCTTCCTCTCTTTCCTCCATTCTGGCTCTCTTTGGTTGGATGGCCATGTAGGACATCCTGGGGATAGGTGATGATGGGTATGGGACAAAGACATTCAGTAAGTTGGTCTGGGAATGGTTCCTCTACTTTCCGCTCCCCCTACAACAACACCTCCCTGTCACATTTCCCGTTTGACTGTGTCTCTCAGTCTTTGCTTTGTTACTATTATGTTGGCATTGTTGCATGCTGCATTTGGTGGAATTGTCTTGCTTCCCGGTTTGTCTTAACCTCTGTCGATGGCAGGCGTGAAGCGGGCTCATAAAACTCAAGGTTCGGGATGCGCTTGGGCTTTGGGGTCACCGGTTGGTCCATTTTTAGTACAGCTGGATAAAAAGTGCCATCGCCAATTTAAATGAGGTTTTTGTGGATCGAAAGGGCTGACATGAAATCCTGGTTTTAAAGTGGTGAGAAATAAAACCCACGCAAGGATTTCATATAGATTTAGTACTTATCTCTGCAGCCCAAGAGAGCCTACATATGAACAGAGTTTTAGCACCACTGCTTGTTTGAGAAAGAACGCAGAAATTAGGTGGAGCTTTCAGTGTTACTATTTTCACTAGTGTATGTCAATCTTTTCAAATGGTCAGTGCCCACTCTACATGACAGTTTAACTGCCTGTGATAATAAAAGCACCCAGCCATTAAGTGGTTAAGCTATTAGCCTATAGGTTTTTTTTGTAATCAGAAGTCCCCAGACTGTTATTGGTGTGCATCCCAAAGCTAGGGTGGCGTACCGAACAGATTGTTTTTTATCAATCCCGTTCCACCCCTAATTGACGCCAATTTTGAAATGTTGATGATGGTTACTGCATGCCTGCATGACCCTGACAGAAGGCACTAAATGTCCTTGTCTTACTGTTTATGTGAGCACGTCAGTTTAAACCAGGATTCTAATATTTGCCACAACTCTCACCTATTTTATGTGTAAGCTACGTGTCATCCACTGTTGTATTCAACGTACTTTTCTGAATTTGTGATACATGAAGGCCCTAATGTTTTAAATGAAAAGATGCGGAGTGGTGGACGTGCCCTTGCCTACCGATCAGGGCCACTTAAACAGATTTTTCTTTGTGCAGAATAAATATCAAAGGTATTCCTTGTTATTTTGTTATTTCATTTTGTTTTCTGCACCTGGTACGGGTTGCATAAAAGGAAAAGAGTTTTTACATTTGTTTCTCAGTTAACCTAAAATCAGCATGTCAGCATTTCTCATTGAAACCAATTGGTAGCACCAACCATATGCTTTCTCATTAGATACACTCAATGACTGCTAGTTATGAGCTGAGATAGGTGACAAAACATCACATCTGTCCCACGGAAACACAAATTGCATGTTTAATTTAGGCACTGTGATCATCAATTTTGTAAAAGTTTGGCTGGATGACTGGGTTAATAACTAAATAACTCAGAGTGATGTGGTTAGATATATTCTAACCAAACCCCAGCGCATGTTGTGTATCTGTTACATTTCTCTTGTAACTTCCTGATAAACATTGGCATGTTCCCCGTGTCTGTTTGCTATCTTTATAGCAGTAATATGCACTGTAATCGCATGGAAACCTTGAATGTTTACAACAGCAGCTAGACCATAGTGATTTTAATGTTGAAAGTAGGCGCTTTCAAACTCATTCAGTAGAGAGAAGTATTGTTCAATCCATTTTGTACATTTATTCTGCTTGATGGGTGAACATACATCATTTAATACCAACACTTGGGTTCATGCTAGTTTTGCCCTGAAATCGGATATGTTGCAGTTAGCCACATGACATTTAGCATTAGCAGTAGCTAAATGTCCTCCTATCAGGGAACCCAATCATGAATTCTGATTTCACCAAGGCCACTGGAGTCAACCTTTTGGTGTCATATCATTTGAAATTATTTATATTGGGCCGTATTTTGATAACAAAAAGACAGAAACCTAGTATGACATGTACTGCGCTGCATGTAGCCTTTGGGGGGGGGCGGGGGAATGGCATGTTTCTTAGGCCAATATTGAGTTACTGTCCCAACGACTTAGTGAAGGTTTGTGCCGTGTGTCTCTCCAGGGAGTCAAGAGGATGTGATTCTCTCATATGAACCTGTGATGCGACAAGAAAGTAAGTAGTTCCACTTCCTACTGTATGAAAACAACTCAGTAAATTCAGGCCTCAGGATGTACATCAGGATGTGCTGATGTGGTTTGCTCTGTAGTGATACTCACATGCACGTTGCAATATTGTCATCAGTGCAACTTTCTGCAGTTGCACTAATGACACAATGATGAAGAAACATCTGTTCTCTTGCACACGTTTTGATTATTCAGAGCAAATCATTCCTCACCTATTTCCTCAATGTTCATATTTCAAATATATTCCTCACATCAAACTGGAATCAAAAGGAATTATTTTTGTTATTGCATTGTTCATTTATATTTTTTATTTTCTACAATGGAGATATAAATTGCATTTTCAAACTGCAAAATGTTGGAGCTGAGAAACTCAACTGAGGCATGTGACAGCCCTTTCAGTCTATTCATAAATCTGATTAATAGGAAACCTCATTTGGACCAGTTTAACACGTTCTTTAACGACCGGCAACTAAAACCTCTCACGTAGCTGAACAGAGAACGACTGTCCTAAATCAACACCACCAGTTGCCAGCCTAATGATGGACTCCCAATCCCTTTTTCAAGCCAAACCGTTTGATCAAGAAAAAGTTGTCTGTCAAAGACAGAAAAATGCACTTTGTCTTCTAATTTCTCCTCTTGTGCAAATACCTAAATACAAATGGCTTACAAGACAAGATTATTTGTGCAGCCATGACATAAAGCAGCTTGTACAGAAGGCCTAACAAGTGCCGCTGCAGTAAAAATAACAGGCCTATCAATGTAGGGAACATGATGGAGGCAGATATGTGGGAGAGCTAGTCACCTGGTTTCTGAATCATTATTATTATGATGTTTAGGAGGAATGATAAGAAACTAGTGATGACTTCTTTTTTGTGGATTGTTTGGTAATATTATTACTCAAATTGAAATAGAAATTCGCTCTAATAAACATCAGTACTATAGGCCACGTGCATGTAGTGCCCCCTTCAGGCCAGTTGGGGTAAGGCTGTAGATTCAGTTTGTACACTCAAGTCTGTCTATTTATAAAGCACTTTTTATGCAAAGAAGAAAAAACAGGTTTATCATAAATTCTGGTATTTAGAAGGAACAAGAGATTAACAGTGGCCCCATTGAGCATTCTGGTATTTGTTTCATATTTGTTTAAATCATAAATAGACAGACAAAACCACAGACACAGATACAGATATACATCTCATCATAAGTCTCTGTGGACTCAGGATGTAACGAGCAACGCACTTTGAATCTTCAGGCAATGCAGAGAATCTTTGCTTTTCAGTTAATTATGCCAGACCCGTCATAATCCTGGGACCAATGAAGGACAGAATCAACGACGATCTGATATCGGAGTTCCCCGACAAGTTTGGTTCTTGCGTGCCACGTGAGTAGTTAGAGTGCTGTCCACTGTGCAGCCAACGTGATATTTAGTTGTTTTGTTTCACACCGACGTCACCATTTCCATCCCATCACTCATAGCCATATTGTCCTAGATGAAAAATGAAATGGAAAAACATGCTTTGCTGTTAACCCCATTTAGATGTATTATGTTAAAGCACTTTGAGGAATGTTGCTATTTTGCCTCTTATAGAATGGTAATGGTAGAATCATAGCATGGTTGGGATGAACTTGCAAGACAGGCATCAGTATCGTTTTTGGTTCAGACAATCACAATTTGTCGGTTTGTATTCTGTAATGGATTATATTTACATTTTTATCCAGTGTGTTTTTGTGTCTGCAACAATACATAACCTCATTTTCAGTCACCTTATAGAACCACTTCATTCCTCTGTGTGTTGTGTAATGTGTTTTTCTTTGACAGTTTTTTGCATGTTTTGATTTACACACCTCTTTTATGTCAATTTACCTTTTAAACCATATAAAGCTGCTAACAGTTCAGGGCACCAAGGTAAGTGAGTTGAGAAGTTGAGTTTATTGTTTGTTTTTTTCCCTTTTCTTTCCTAGAAAGTGAGTCATGCAGTGATCCCCCTTTATAAACGCTCCCATTAACAATTTGCATTGAATCTCAGTTTGTGGCTGTGAAAAATTACTTACTGTGAAGTGTCAGGGAACATGGGTAAAAGGGTCCATATGTTAAAATTAATTTTGCACTTTAATTTTTATCAGGCAACAGGAGACATGCTTTTGTAGAAGCATCATAAAAATCACTAATAACTAGAATAAAACTTTTTGTTTTTGCAGCATCATAATGCATCCAAACAATGCATAATAGAAAGTTAAATTTCAAGATTTGTCAAAATTGTCAACATTCTTAGGGAGACTCCTCTTTGTGCCAAGCAGCAAGGGTTTGTGGGAAATGTGGTCTTATACTACAATTAATTTGACAATGACACATACTGTAGATGTTTAAAAATGCTACACATAGCACCTTTAAGAGCATAGTGTTGTATGTGTTTTACTGTCTATTAGAAGATCCTCTGTGTGGACAGAATTATAGGAAGTGTCTAGTGGTCTTGTCAGGCACACCATGCAGAATTAAACAATAAAACACACTCTCTCCTTGCACCAAAGACACCACTCGGCCGAGGAGGGACTACGAGGTGGATGGGCGAGACTACCACTTTGTGATGTCCAGAGAGCAGATGGAGCGGGACATCCAAGAGCACAAGTTCATCGAGGCGGGACAGTATAACGATAATCTGTATGGAACGAGCGTCCAGTCAGTCAAATACGTGGCTGAAAGGGTGAGACTCCAGTAAAGCTGCACGAGGCAACTTCACATGTTGGCAGTGAGACGTAACTGTTTGAAATTACCGACCCACCAGGTCTTTGATGCGTTATTCCAAAGGAAACCAAAGTTTCAATTTGTCACTTCCTGTGGCCGGAGCAGATTTACTCCAGTGACCATACCTGACACCAGAATTTGATTTGA
>CABFOQ010027310.1:0-13696 GCA_900660455.1 Gephyroberyx darwinii | reverse complement strand
CCCCCCACACACACACACACACACACACTTTTAGAAATCCAAACATGCACGGCTACATATCGATCGGTTTGAACATTGAACTTCAATACAATTAACTTTTGATCTGCAAGGCACCCTGCACACATCTTCATATTTACCCTATGCATGCTGGCTATCGTCATATTATGAAATGCCCTCATGCTGCTGGCAGAACAGATTTCTTAGAGAGGAAGAGAAAAAAAAACAGATTCTTCTTATCTTGCATATCAAACCTGTGTAACCAAATTTGAAAATGTGATGGTAATTTGGAGGACAGCTTGCCAACACAGGGACAGGACCAGATATTTTGCCCTGGATATCACATCTCAGCAGTGTGTAGATAAGAGAAACACTCTGAGCCGAGGGCAGTTTAGGTCATTATGACTTCCAGTAATGATATGAGCACAGTGAATAGACTAGTCAAAAAGCCATTTGAAATGGTTGTGCCATCAAACAAGCTATTGACAGTGCAAGGCCAAGTTATCGCTGGGATCTTTTTCCCTGATCAAAGAGGACGGTTTTACCTTCTGGGTTGCTCTACACTCATGCTTTTAGGATTTATTTATAGCTGTCATTGGTGTATTGGATCATTTTTTTTAGAGTGGGGTGCCATCACAACTGCACTGGAGATATTTCCGGGCACAACCGAATGGGAGGAGACTCAGGATATGCTGGAGGGACTACATCTCTCAGCTGCCCTAGGAGCGCCTGGTGATCCCCAGGAGAAGCTGGAGGAAGTTGCTGGGGGAAAAGGAGGTCTGGGTTGCTCTGTTTGCCCCGTTGCCACCGCAACCCTGATCTGGATGAGTGGCAAGAAGATAGATGGATGGAAATAAAATTAAGATTTTCCATTCTTTTTATGTTCACTTAAAAGACATGTGTGACTTGTAGAAAGAAAATATTAGTCAAGCTCAAACAGCTACATTCTAATAAATACAAGTATATTTTTTACATGTGAACCATAAGATTTGTCCACCCTGTTGAAGAGATACTCAACACTAAATCATGTTTTTTTCAGCTGTAAACATATTTGTATGACTTCTACATGGTGAAACCTAACAATACTAGGCATACATTCAACATTTCAGGTATAATTTCAGTAATCCGCTTTCAGGGACAAAACATTCATTTGTAAAGATTTTCCTCGCCCTCCTTCGGTTGAAAATGTCAGCAAAATATGAGCTGAGTGGCCAGACATGTTTAATGTTGACGTCCCCGACTGGCGTTGAGTGGAGACATTGAGGAGAGAGGAAGAGTGTGAGTGTGGTCTGAGACTCGGGGTCACTCTCCATTGTATGTTAGCTAGCTAGTAGGCTGATGTCTTCAATATGTTGTCAGATGGATGTCAGAGGTGTGCCACCCCCGCCCCCCCCCCAACACAGATAATTGTGTAGTCTGGTGCCATTTCCTCTTAACATGTTTGTTCTGGTTTTCAAAACCACTGGGAGTCCCCCTGTTGTGTTGTTTTAGTGCCATAGTCATTTTAGGTGACCTGATAAATTGAAGAGGAATTGAATGAAAGGATGGTCATTCAGAATTGATGATTAATCTTGACCTCAGATGGATGGATTGACCAAAAAGTTGAAAACGCATCTTGCTCCTCCAGATACAGAGTTTTTGACGATAGAAACGCTCTGTTATTGCTTCCTTTATTTTCAACTCCGTATACATGAAGCAGGATACAGGACCCATAGATCTGGAATTAGGTGCTAATAGCTTGGTGAATTTTCTTTTTCTTTTTTTTTAGTCTTTATTTATCCAGGGAGGGGTTTTGCTGAGCATGCCTACTTTTTTTTCACCACCCCGCTTCACATTCATACAGTTAAACACATTCAAATGTGGGAGCTGCCCAGCACACCCACTGTCCTTTACTATTGGCCACTGGGAGCTGCCCAGTACACCTACTGTCCTCTACTGCTGGCTACCGGGAGCTGCTGTTAGGTTTGCTGGAGAAAAAAAAAAAAGTTGTTTTGCATGGCACATACCACATTTGATTATGATAATTAGTTGAATGTCTCCCACTGCTGTCGACTTGCCTTGTGACATCTGACACACTTACTGGTGTACTGCAGACAACGGTATTGCCGTATTGTTTTAGGGGCTACAGCACTGGCAAACATAGGCTGCAGTGTGTTTAGCTGACTCTCATCCAGAGTGACTTCTAGCACAGCGTATCAACAGGCAGGCGCTCGGTGTCTTGGGTCGAACCTGGGAGCTTTTCTGTTTTTGGGGTGACTACTATCACCACTGGGCCATCTTGCCCACTTGTATAGGACCCATGAAAATAATAGGATTATAGTGATACCATACTGCAGGGGATAAAAACAAACCATCAATATGATAATGTCAGTGCAACCTCACTAGTGAGTACCACAGACACACTTAAAGTCCCTGTATTATTGTGATTGTGCACAGTGTGGGCCTAAATGTAGCCTACATGTCTTGAACATTATGAAGACATTACATTAATCTCAGAACAATACGCGAATGTAACGTCGCCGCTGGTCGGTGGATTCGGCCTGTTCGTCAAGGAAAGCGTCCAATCACGTGCAGTCTTACATGACAGGGGCGGTATTTTCACTATGTACAGTATGTTGCAAAAACTGTTGTGTGCGTTTTAGGGCTAAGGCTGAGAAACAAACCCACACTACTACTCGATTGCCGCGCTGCTGCTAAGGGGTGAGTGCTGTTGAACTACAATTTTACATTTCCCCCAACATTTGTAGCTGTTTATTAGTCGCACAACACCCAGGAAGCTCACATCAAGTAACGTTAGTCACTCAACTGAAGCTGACTGTGACCAACCGTCTCAGAATCTTGTTATCGGGATTTTCTAACTAGGTAACCCATACCTTTTCATTGACCTTTGTCAAGCGGACAGTGCTAAAAGCTAAAGTTAAGTCACGAATGATATAAGCAACTACAGGTCAGTCAATGCTTGAGTATGAACACTTTGCAAACCGGGGGAGGGGAGAGAGGAAGGGTGGCCGGGATATAAGATGTAATTTTTTTTCCGACTTCGAGGAAAACGAAAGTGTTTCCAACACAATATGTGACTGAACATTTCTCTATTTCTGCCGGAATTCACGCATTTTCGTGTTATTTTTGTGGGTTACGGTCATTTTGTGTCTCGCCTTCGCCGACGGTAACATTCATCATCCTAGGGAGAAGTAATGTGTTTCAGTACCAGTGTCAAGTCAAACGGAATAAACGAAGATGACTTCCGGTCAGGACCTTCAAAATAAAACTATTTACGGACGTGTTGCAACCGGTTGCAACCCTTGTTTTGAGGAATACGTTCCAAACTGAAAATAAAGAACAGATATGTCAATGAATCTTTAGTAAAGGATAAAACATTTTCCCCCAAATGTCATTGTCACAGTATAATTACATAGCAGCATGTAGGTCTGAATAAGATTCCATTTAAATACAGTAGGCTATACACAACGAAGGACGCACCTAAACAAATACAGTTGTGAGAAAAAGTTTGTGAACCCTTTGGAATTACCTGCATTCCTGCATAAATTGCTCCTAAAATATGTTCTGATCCTCAACTAAGTCATGAAAATCGATAAACAATGTAACACGCAAAATTGTGTACTTTTACATGTCTTTATTGAACATATTGTTCAAATGTTACCATCTTAGATTGGAAAAAGTATGTGAACGATGAGATTTGGTAACTGGTGGAACCACCTTCAGCAGCAATAACCTCAACCAAACATTTCCTGTTGTTGCTGATCAGACCTGCACAACAGTTAGGAGCTATTAATTTAGTCAATTTATGTTTTTGGGATGTTTTGCATGAACAGCTTGCTTCAGGTCATGCCTCAACATTTCAATAGGGTCATTGGCCATTCAAAAATGTGAATTTTCCTGTTTAAGCCAGTCTGTTGTAGATTTGCTTTTATGTTTGGAGTCATTGTCATGCTGCATGACCCAACCTCTGTCAAGCTTCAGATCACAGACCATCAGATGGATATTCTCCTGGAGAATTTCCTGATACAATTTGAATTCATTGATCCCTCAATGGTTGAAGCTGCCCAGGACCTGAGGCAGCAAAGCAGCCTCAAACCATGATGCGCCCAATTTTTGTCTCATCTGTTCACATTGTCAACATTGTTCCAGTAGCTTTGTGGAACATCCAGATGATCTTTGGCAAACTTGAGACGAGCAGTAATGTTTTTTGTGGAGACCAGTGGTTTCCTCCTGGATATCCTCCATGAACACCACTCTTGGTTAATGTTTTTCTTATTGTGGAGTTAGATGTTAGAAAGTTCAAGAGATACCTGCAGATCCTTAGCTGTTACCTTAGGGTTCTTTCTCACCTCCTTAACCATTATAAAGTGTGCTCTTGCTGTGATCTTTGCTGGATGTTCACTCCGAGGGAGAGCAGCAATGGCACTGAATTTTCCCCATTTGTATCCAGTCTGTCTGACTGTAGACTGATGGAGGTCCAAGTCTTTGGAAATGCTTGTAGCCTTTTCTAGCCACATGAGCTAGATATTCCACTTCAACAGATTTCTTTATTTGGAGAGCAGACTCTGTTGGTAACCAACCTTTATGGTTTTTTTTTTTTAATATGATAGGACATCTCTAATCCACACCTGAATGTCATCTCATTGATTGGATCACCTGACTTCAATTACCCCCTTTCATAGAAGTCATTATCCTAGAGCAGGGGTGGGCAATCATGTGCCATAGAGGGCCAAGAGTATGCATGTTTTCACCCCAACCAAAGAATACACCAGGTGATTTCACTGATTAACACACCTTTGACCAGAGATGAGGAAGTAATCAGTGAAATCACCTGGGGTAGTGATTGGTTGGAGTGAAGACCTGCATACTCTCGGCCTTCCATGGCACATGATTGGACACCCCTGTCCTAGAGGTTCATATACTTTATGTTCAATAAAAACATGTACAATTATTTTTTGTGTGTGTTATTTGTTAAATCAGATTGTGTTTATCTATTGTTATGACTTGATGAAGATCATACCATATTTTAGTGTATTTAATATTAATGAATAGGAGCAATTTATGCAGGAATGCAGTTAATTCAAAAGGGTTCACAAATGTTTTCTCACAACTATACCAGACAATTTGGAAGGAGGTCTACTATGTTGTTCATCAAGTCCGTTTTATCTCGTGTCAGTATGAGTTTTTAAATGCTGATACTGATATTTTTGGATTGAAGCCGGTATTATGTGCCTGTAGTCAATATCTTTAAATTTGACTATTTTCATGCCAAAACAATCTGAACAATTCCAAGTATTGAGAGTTCCCCCAGAAACATTAAATTGCTGGCAGGGCGGTAAAGCCTCTGCAACAGCATTTAGATCATGGGACTTTAAAACTCTCCATTGAATTGAATAATTTCTTATTCTAAAACATAATCATGTGGAATCCAGTGAAAATATTGAATTAGGAAAAATTCTGGTTAATGGCCGGCCCAGAGAAAACCACTGTAGTAAAATTCATAAACCACATCATATCCATTATATCAGACCGGGCATTAGGTGGTTATTAATGAAATGCCAGCATCAGCCTGTCTTGAAGGGATGTTTCAACCATAGTCCGCTTCCAACCCGCTGTGGCACCGCTGTTTCTGAAGGCGATAGAGTGGGAGCCGCCATGCTTCCGGTCTCGTCCCGGTGAACTAGGTCTAGCTTGACGCAGTACAGCCAGTGCTGAACTGTTATGATGTGTCAATAAGTTAAAAAGGTGGACGCCACCGATGATGAGAGCCCCCCCCCCGGCATTTGAGCTGGATATTAGAGGTATGTTTTGACATTAAGGATACCTTCATGACAGAGAACTTGTGTTTTTATTGATTTTCCCTTCAAACCTGATCGTTATTTTCGGAATCTCTCAGTCAGTCACTCTGAAAAATTGTTGTTATCGCCGCTTTGGACATGATGTCCGCCTGCTTGCTCTTCCCCCTTGATTTTTTCCCCGTCGAGATTTCATTGATAACTTGTATCTCCGACTGTAAATTCTTTATACTGTGACTGTGTTGTTCAAATTTTAATTCACTCCCCTTTGAAATCGGTGTGTAAAATATATGGCACAGCTACTGTTTCTCTTCGAGGTAGTATGACCCCCCCCCTTCCTATCCGCATCAAATGCATACAAGCCTGCGTTGTATCTAATAGTTAGTTGCAACAGCATAGTTGCAACAGCATAAACAACTGTTTTAATTGCAATTTAGTCCAAATGTTTTTTCAGTAGCTTTTTAAGTAGCTTGTGCGGGTTTGGAAACCATTGCATGTTATAACCGTGACACGTCCAGTTAGCAGGCTGGAGTGCTAGCAAGCTAACTAGCTACTTTTATTCCTAGTAACACTGCTAGGAAATGGAGCTGCTGCTCAGCAAAACATTGCACACAGATGCATGTGCCTGGACAGAAAATCCCCAGTTTAATTAATGAATGTGGATGTTTTTTCCTCCGAGTGGGAGACATTTCAACGGCATTGTCATCGGAGAGTTTGACAGGAGTGAAATATCCCCACTACTGTACTGTACTTGGGTTTTCTCCTCCAAACCAAAGCAAGATGGACTCTCATTCGGCTTGTCTGTCTTGTCAGAGCCCAGATCGACATTTTGCACGGAGATGAAAATGTGTGCTTAGCGATAGGAGCATATTAGGTAGGCGAATGTATCGTTTATCCGTAAACCTCTCAAATTTAGCGTTGTTATTCTGCTCGAGACTTCACTCTTAAGACTGTCACACAGTCCGATCGGGCATCAGCAGTTTTACCTGAAAACACAACTAAACCCCTGCGCAGCAACAGACTCACTGCAACTGTGCCTGCTGAATTGTACGCTGTATAATATTGTATTAAATGCATCCAATGGTCGTAGGTTTTGGCCTACATGCTTTGGTTTTGGCCAGAAGGGCGGATCGACTGCGCGATTGAAATGATCAGTGATCAGATCAGACAAAATGTCCCACTGTAGTTTGCAGCGGAGGTCTTGTGCTATGCAGTGTCACTCACAAATGTTATATGAAAGTTGTTTTGCGCACATTTTTTTTTTGCGCTCATGTTGGAGGAAAATTGTTGCAGCGATGACAATGTAACGCTTGACTGAGAGCAGTGTCTTGTATTTTATAGGTCACCGTCATTGCATGACAAAGGCTGTGGCAGATTCATCTTCATCACTCATACAGCATTTCCATAGTTTGTTCTTCAGTAAGTATCCCTGTTTTCCACTCAGCATTCAGAAATACACACTTCCACGTCTTGTTTGCATCATGTAGTTCAGATGTTGTCCAGAGGAATAACTAGGAGCTTGTTACCTGCTCATAATCAAACATCATTCATTCATTGACTTGCTTTGTTTTAATTTGACATTTCTCCAGAGGAAGTGCAAGTATAGAGATAAATAGGAATAAATGAATGATATATGATTATTTTATACTGACATACATAATAATTGGTGTTACTTTTATATAGTTGTGATGTTACTGTTTTTCTGCATTTTTATGTGTGCAGAACATAAACATTTAGTTCGCTATAACATGATGTTATGGTAGTTTGCAAATTTGTGGAGTTCCCTGTCTTTGTTTCAGCAGAGACCTCAATAATAAAGTTTGAATACAGTCTGCGTCCAGTTCAGAAGCAGCTAGCTTGAATCTCAATTATTATTATCTGGCAATCCTATCCAGGGTGACTTGGAATGAGTGCAACAGTAGAATAAGCTTAAATTTATTGCAAGCTACCAAGAATGAGGAGTGCAAGGGTCAAAGCCAGCTAGGTTCCTAGAATATTTATGTATAATAGAGAACTGTGTGATAAAGAAATAAGTGTGCTAACATCCTCTTTCCTTAGGAGTCTGGTGACGCGACAGAATCGAGGAAAGATTTCCATTTGTAATTCAATTTATGCCACTATTGAAATGGGTGCTTGCACCAGTTGTTGAAATCCACGGGTAACTGACCATTTCCTGTTGTCCCTGTTCCTGTTATCTTTCTTTGCGATGAAAACTTGCCAAGGAAGGCTCTAAGAAAGCTCGGAGTCCGTTAATGATCCTGTGCAGCTCTTGTAGTGGCCAGCAGACAGTAGCTTCCATTGGAGTAGCTTCCATTGGTGAAGAGCAATGTATTATTGATTGACTGATTTCTTAATTGCATCCTATTGCTCACATTTAAAATATTAGTTATATTAGACTTTGATTTTTTTCTCTCTTGGTCATTCTTTATTTCATCACTATTCGGGACCTGTGTATAGCAGGTGGTTACTGAATAACTTAGAATTCAAATTGTGAAACGAGGAAGGCACTTACTTTATCGTTCAGCTGTCACTGTTTCACATTTAAGGAGACATCAATCAAAAAGTCATTTTTTTACTAAAACAAGGTAAACAAACTGTAGTCTGGTATTAAAAATGCTGGTCATTTATTGACCCTGCATGCAGGGAAATCACATCACCAATCCCAAAAGCAGTGATAAAACATCCCATTATGGTGAGTTGTATTTAAAGGCCATGGTTTTTATGATTTCAGTAGGGTATCTTCTCACATTTTCAACCATTTCTGATCAAATGTGAAAAGAGTAGTTATAGGCGGCTTGCTTCGACTTTGTTATTGTCAAATTATTGGCCAAACTATTGGGCCAGCTTAGGGGCTTAGTTGCTGCAGTTAGCTGAGAATAACATTTGAATCACATATATTAATAGATGTATTCATGTGGTTAATTGTTCATAATGTTGCATTCAACGTCAGCTTCATGTCATGGATCAAATTAGTGTCACATCTATACTTGTCCATAGCCAAGCAGCCGAAAAGGTCATTGGTATGGCAAAACATCCACCTCACCCTGAATTGCTATCACCCTACATTCAATTCCTATGTGCATGAAGTCGTGAACATATTGACACATTGAATTGACATTTTGGCTGAAGAGACAATTGAAAGGGGAATTATATGAACCTTCTATTAAAAAAATAAATTGTAAAATTAATTTCAATGATATCTGATAACCTGATAACAACGTTGTCATATTCAAGTAAAAAGTTTGAAAAAAGGATGTGAATTCTGAGTTCAGCATCAGGAAGAATCTTCTCTTTCAGTGCTGTCTCCTTTTAATGTTGTAATTCATCCTTTTGCAGCTCTGTTTCATGTTACATAGGGATCCTTCAGTAGTGGATCTTCCAAGGCAAGTTAAGTGAGGAAACTAGCATAGTAAAATAAGGCTAATGAAATCATGGTCAGTAGGGGCATAATATGCCTTCTTCACTTGCTCACTTGTTTCTGCTGTATTAAACCAAATATTGACCGAGCAATTCTGAGGTTTAAAGAGATGCTTTAAGCCTGTTTGTTTTTTTTCAGATATACTCAGGATAAGAGTAATGTTCTTTATGATGTTTTGCATATGAATGTAGTTTAGATAGAAGCTGAATTAGTTAAATTGATGGAATTGAAGACTGAGTCCTCACAATACTGGACCCTGATTGGCCAACAACACCAGGTCCTCTAATTGAAATGAGATAAAGCTGCTGAATTGAGGCTTTCCAGGTCAAATGCTGCAAACTGGCCTGATTATACAGGTTTCAGTAATTCTTTAGTGAGGGAAATTTTAACAATGTCTTCATTAAACATCTTTGATTGCCCTATATATGTATCGAAATAGAGGGAATTTGATTCCTATAATATGGGACCTTTCAAACAGTTTTGATACTTTATACTTCTATTACTACAGCTAGAAGCAAATAAAGTGGCTTCCACAATTCTGGGGTTCGGGCCATTTTAGCAAATATTTTGGTTAATGGTGGCAGTGCTGTTAGGCACATTTGGATTGAATGTATTCCAGGTCTGTATCTCAGATTATTGCTATTTACCAAGTTTGATCTTGGTTGGTGAAAAATTGAAAAACCTTTCAGCAGTTTTCAAAGATTCAAAATGGAAGTTCATCATGGCACACTAAAATAGTTCCGGAGGTGAATTTTTTACAGCAAGCCTCACATGCATTAGTTTCATGATTTCAACTGATTTGTACAACTTGTAGGGAGATATGGCCTTCTAAAGTTTTCAACTTTGACCTTTTATTTTGGCATCCCACATCAGGCCAATTAGGATCATATTTCATATCACAGCAGGACTCTACTGTGGTAAAAAAAAAAAAAAAAAATGGCCGAATTAAAAAATAAAAAAAAAACTATATCCAATGTGAATTTAAAGGAAGGAAAGGATCAAACCAGCGTTATTGATGTTTTCTTCCGTATTATGTTTGTCATTCTCTATACACCAACTCAGGCTGTTTAGACTTCAGTGTGACAGTATTGGGGTGTTTACTAACTTCTCCCATTGACTGAAATGCCACAAATTATCAATTGCCTAAAGTAGTGCAGAGTGGTAGGAAGGCCAAAAAAGCCAGTACAGTCCTTTAAGGCTGACTTGGAATCAGTCTAATGTACCTTAGACAAAAAGGTTGATCCCATATCACTGTTTGAGGAATCCTCTCCAAATTCTAATGCACGTAAACAACTGAAAACTTCACGATGAGAGATGATCTACTCACACAAATTATGGAAAATGATTTATATTTGGAGGCATTAAAAAGGCAAGGCACCTCTGTTGCATCCCCATGATGCTGAGTAGGCATGGTGGTTAGTGGTGGATGGTGGACGAATCCACCCTGAAACACTTTAGAAACAGCTATTGGTGATGTACCTTGCATTTCTGGGTCTATTTTGTTGAATTGACTGGCCTCTTTTGGAAGGAAAATATAATCTGGGACAAAACAATGGGGTTTTAGACGCACAGGCGTGAACCCCTAAATATAGCCACAAGTAGCAACTCTGGGGTTGCTGCCAATATGGCCAAACGTGAAGCCGTCAACGGCCTAATGATTTTTAGGATGTACCATATCTGCTCTGAAACTGCTCATAACATCAGTAATTGCAAACAGGAAAGATAATTTCTTGAAAATGTAATCCAGAACACAGAATGAAATACCATTTTTATTACCCAGATGTATTAGAGTAGGTGTTCAAAATGTTGGTGCTCACTACAGGTCTCCAAAATGGCCAATGTTGCCCAATGACCATTTGTGAAGGCTTTATAAATATTTGTTCACTAGAAAGGAGAATGGTCTAGCAAAGTAAAATATCACTACAACAGGGAGTGATCATTAGCCACAGACTAATGAACTCACACAGGAATATTTAAGATTTTGCTGCTGGGATTTAATAGTAGAATGGGAAAGTTTAATGATTAGGCTTTGACAGTCACAGCAAAGTTTCAGTGGCAGTTGTAATGTGTATATAGCCAGCTTTGTATAAGTCATCCCCGCTTAGAATAATTACTACCAAACTTCTGTTTTTCGCCAATTCAGTCAGATACATTTTTAGCATTTTTGGCATCCCCTATTGGCTAATTGCATTAACATTCCCACTCTGAATTGTGCGTTTTGTACAGATGTGGTCCTATGGTATGCCTGTTACTTTCTTTTTGAGGTGCGGTAGTACCATGAAGGGTGGAGGAAGGGGTAAGGAGCCACCTGTTGTGGGGGAGGTCAGTGGCAAGCGCCCCAAACGCAAATGTCTGCAGTGGCACCCACTCCTCTCAAAAAAGGCTCTGGATTTCTCTGAGGAGGAAGAAGAGGAAGATGAGGAGGAGCTGGAGAAGGTGAGTGTGTTCCTATTGGTTTGAATGTTAATAAATTGAAAAACAGATTATCACATTTTTCCTACAGAAAAGCTGAGTTTCTCATACAGAACTCTCAGTTCATCAGTGATATGTATATGGATACACCAATGCATCTAAAGGTTTCTGAATTTGCTATCAGCAGCCGGTGATGTCCAGTCAGGACCAGGGGCCGCAGGCGCAATGTGGAGTGCCCACGGAGGAAGTGGAGGAGGACTCGACTGAGCAGCGGGCTCGCCGGCCAATGAATGCCTTCCTCCTCTTCTGCAAACGCCACCGGTCCCTGGTGCGGCAGGAACACCCTCGCCTGGACAACCGTGGGGCTACCAAGATCCTGGCTGACTGGTGGGCTGTGCTGGAGCCCAAGGAGAAGCAGAAATACACTGACATGGCCAAGGAGGTTAGCGCTTCTTTCTGATTAGCAATGGCAGCTATACTGTATATTTCTGTCTGCTGTCTCTTACACCGATGCCAACATGACATTTCAATACAGTATTTTCATTTTCTTAAGAGCTGGTGTGACTTTGTTAGCGTCGACCTCCAACATTTATTTTAGAGCTATACTAGAATGTTGTGCCAAAGTGAAATATCACGGTGAAAGAGCTGATTCAAGTTGTAATGATTTAAGCAGCAAGAGAAGAGTCAAAGCAAGAGAGAAAACTTGCCTAAATACCCTCAGACAGGACCACTTCTGTTTTGGCTGAGAGTGAAAACAGAAGTGTCAAGCTTAAGATTGCAGTAGCTGTATACATGATATCAATTACAATCTGTTGTGCATTTTGTATCATATGTAAATGTGCAGTTTTACAGTCTAGCAAATACTTCTTTCTATATTCTTAATATACATATGTGTTTCTTTTCATCTCCGTATCCCTTGGTATCACCTTACCAGTTTCTTCTATAGCTGTTAACCATATTTATCTTCCAGTGCAAAAAGAAAACTGGTTTGCTCAGCTTAAATTGGCATGTGTTAAAAGGATAGTTTGACAGTTGATCTTTTGCTTGAAACCATCTGCGTTCTACATGGTCTTCTTTCAGTACAAGGACGCCTTCATGAAGGCAAACCCAGGTTACAAGTGGTGCCCCACCACCAACAAACCGGTTAAGAGCCCATCCTGCCAGCCAGTCAGCAACCCCCGCAAAAAAGTTTGGTCTTTTCCTTCCAACTGCTCCAAGGACTCTGCCACTGCCAAAAAAGTGCCCAAAACCGACAGCATGCCACAGTTAAACTTTGCCATGGCAGGTGCGTGGAAATGTGTCTTAGTAACAAGTAACACAAGGTTAGTCGTGTGTAATACAAGAGCATGCAGGTATTTCTGTGTAACTACTGTCATTCATCATCAGATCCTACAAAGATGGGAGGCCTTAGCATGCTGCTGTTGGCTGGGGAACATGCCCTCACTACTAGAGAGGTAGGTCACTGTTGGAGGCCACAGGCCACCCACAGGCCCTGTAATGCACCAGCCCTCAGCTAGGTGGCCTCGAAGACTCATCATTTCTATGTGACAATGACAAGATAATACAGTTTTTTACAATTGCTAACAAGCATTTACCTATACTTAAGATACTTTTTCTAAACTCTTAACACAGCAACACACCTACATCACACAGTTAGCCAAATAGTTAATTTTCTGCTCAAAACCACATTTTGTTCAATAAATACCAACTCTACATTTTAAAATGCAAAACAACTTTCTCTACATACACTAACTCTATCAAAACACGGCAAACCCAACTCAATATCAAATCATTCTTTCAAAACACTAGCACATGTTTTCTATCCAAGAGGAACATAGAGTCAATCATAGCACAACGACTTTCAAAATACTAACAGTTGATGGCATTACAAAAACTGCATTACTTTTCATGTTTCAATTCTACCTGCATACAATAGACAATATGAAATCCATTGTTTTTTTAATTCAGTTTCCTTTTACTGTAAATCACTCATTTTTTGGTTGTGTCAAATGTGTGCATTTTTGACAACATACTATCTAAAAGTAAATGAGTCATCTTTACTTTATAGAATGTA
>CABFOQ010027304.1:0-15402 GCA_900660455.1 Gephyroberyx darwinii | reverse complement strand
ACCCATGGTTGCAGTGTGTATGAGTATATGAGTGCATGTGCAAACATACGTGCATGCATACGTGCATGTGTGCTTTAGCTAGGGTGGAGCGTCCTGCCAGGCCCGTCTATGTCTATGAGAGGGAGATGTGGGCACCAGAACACAGAGCCACCAATCCTCTAACTACCAGAGTCAGAACATTGCTGGCCAATGTGGGGTGAAATTGCATAGCTGGTCTGACTGGTTTTCAGGGTCATAGTCTGAGAAAAACTCAGATAGATATTTTCCGAGGCCAGGAGATCATCATTTATCATCTGACATGATAACAACACATGGCCAACATGTCAACAAAACATATCTAGGCAATTTTTCCATGGAAACTGTGGCGTTTCATCCCATTAGCTGCACAAAATTGCACCAAAACAAACAACAAACATTTCAGCGTGGTACACCGTGTGAAGTCGTCATTCAGATGGAAAATCCCCTCAAAAGTCCCTGGAAAACAGTAGCTATGGTTACTGATCAATAACATCCTTGCTTCATACATCAAAAGAGTAAATGAAAGACTACGATGGCGATAGCTTTGGTACTCTGGAAGAAATTTGGGCAATGTTGAGCAGAGCGTGGTATTTCTCTCCATCTTGCCTTGATGGTTACGGACTGTCAGACAAGCCCATAGGCCTAGACCCCCCTCTGTCTCCCTGCTCAATGCAATCTCCCTCACTCTGACACTTCCACCAACTGAAAGGAGCAATGAAGACTGGAGTGGCCTTTCCTTTCCTTTTTTTCATCCACCTTTCTTTTTTCTTTTTCTCCACTCTGCTCCCAGTGTCAGCTCACATCTCACTAGCAGCTGCACAAAGCATTAGGCACCACTTTTATCTCCCTCATTACATGTGTTTGCCAGCTCCATCTCTGCCCATACACACACTGACACACACACTCATGCACACACACGCACACACACCGTGGGGCTGCGGTTTTGAGGCAGCTATGACACAATCCAGATTCTCTGAGCTGCCTTTAGCAGGGAAATATGTTTTGCGCAGAGCTACTTCCCTCAGAAGTCCAGCTTTCCCCCGGCTTGCAGCTTTGATCCACATGGCACGGGGGGCTTGTGTCAACAGTCTTGTGTTTCAGTTGGAGGGCCCAGCCGACCCCCGAGGTGTCACTCACTGCTCTCTGTCATCACTGGGGAGCCTGACCACACTGTGGCGCTCTCACCCACTGCACCCCAAAACCAAACCCAGGGGACAGCAAGTATCATGGAGGCACAGGCATTTACAGTGGGGTCCAAAGGTCTGAGTCCACTACTAGTTTGCTTTCATCATTTATCAAAACTAGTGCGACTTTATTGTTTTAGTTCTGTATTGGTTGTAGTTGTTCTCACACCATTTGGTAAGGTTTTCTCAATTTGTTGTCACACCTTATATTGCATTCAAACATTAACACATACAGTATATGCTCCTAATACACAGTGTGAATTGTTTTGGCCTTTTAACAACTAATACCCGATATTGGCTAAAATCAATATGGTCCTCTATGTGTTATTGTCTCTACTGTTAGTGCTTTAACTTTGAAAAAGACTTTTTAATTATTAATTCAATTAGTTTTTAATCATATGACTTAAAAATTCTATGAGATTTTGATAAATTATGAAACAAAAGAGGTCTTGGTAGTGGACGTAGGACCCCACTGTACATATACTATGCACATATAGAGTACATATACACAAGTGTGTCCGTGCACACGCACACACACACACACACCACCAAAAAGATGTGCTTGCCTCACAGCGGCATTTATGGAGTGTGACTTGAGGTCAGGCAAACTTTGAGTGGCACCTTTAATGAACTGTGGTCAATTGCTAGGCTATGGGGGACTAAAAATAGCAACAGTGTGTGTGTTTTCAGGGGAGAATGGGGTAAAGCTGTGTGTGAGTGTGATGGGATTTAATAACAGGAGGTGTCAGAGAGAACAATTAAAATGTGTAAAAGAAGACTCAGTGATAAATGTCTTGAACACCATCTTGTGTCAGAGGAGTTGAGGACAAACATATGTGTCATGTGTATGTCAGCGCAAGACAACCGGTGTAAAAGAGGACTTTTGCTTGTCTTTTTAATCAGTCTCGTGTCCATTTTTTTCCATGAGGGAATCTCAGGTTACGAGTTCAGGGAGGTGATCAGCAATACAACAAAGCAGGGAAATATTAAAAAAAAACTGCAAACTCCCCCTAAAACAAATGGGTGGCGTTGATCCCCAAAACAATGTGAAAATTCACATCCCTGATGCTGCGCTCACAATGTGGTGTAAAAACAAGGCATACCAGTCAGCATCGCTGGATGTCAGTCAACGACAAAGGAAAACTGCAAAACGGGAAATTATTCCCACTGGTAAATACCACAATATAATAAATAAGTGGTGGACTTTATGTATTGAAAACAATATATATCTGGTTTGCCATCTACTGCACCCTGTCACAATGTAAATTTAGCATTTGGGTTGTGAGGAGAAGAGAATTTGCCTTACTGGTAGATGTCTTTGCGCAGTACGGTGCGAGTCAGAGGGTTATCAGCCTGAGGAGCCATGCTGAGGGAACCCAGTTTCAACACCAGGGTGTCCTCTTTCTTCACATGGGGCTCCACTGCAACACACACACACACACACACACACACACACAAGCAACTCAATAC
Organism: Gephyroberyx darwinii; assembly: GCA_900660455.1. Classification (NCBI taxonomy): domain Eukaryota; kingdom Metazoa; phylum Chordata; class Actinopteri; order Trachichthyiformes; family Trachichthyidae; genus Gephyroberyx; species Gephyroberyx darwinii. The sequence continues at coordinate 12,730 of CABFOQ010027304.1, read as the reverse complement.
AGAGAGATACACACACACACACACACACACACACACACACACATGTACACATAGTGTGCATACACACAGTACAGCCTTACCACCATCGCTCATTATTACCAGCAGACACAACAAGCCTTCATCTATGGCCGTCAGACAATAGTGATTTTATATTTTGTAGAGTATGTAACTGCGGTGTGGTCATCCAGAACCTCAAGTATTTGTCTTAACAAACGTCTGTGCATACTAATGTGGCTCTGCTATGTCTGGACGACTATGACGAGCTTTCATACAAGCACCACAGGCATGAAGAACCCAAAACATAGCCTACATACATACATAGCTACATATTGTTGAAACACGTGCGTTTTCCATGTGTGTACACGAGAGTGTGTGTTTGTTCACAATAGAAAAACTGTGCTCTGACCTGGTGCTGAGTGTTTGTCCTGCGCTCCGGGGCAGAAGACCCTGATCACACTTGTGTTAATGTAGATGAGAGGCAAACACCGAGAAGTCAGTGTGTGGCTTCTCATCGGCTGGCCTGCTGACTTCCCACGCTCCCGGTAGCGTCTTGGCAGTGTAGCCTGGAACAACATCAACTTGCAATGGAGATCATACAAGACTTTGGCATGGATGTGAAATTGAGAGAGTTCCATTTATCTCTGTCGTGGTGAAAAATGAATACAACCTCAGGGTTTTTAATCAATGATAAGTGATTTCAACAATTTGATGTTCTGGTATGACCTCTCAGTTGCTTTCAATAGTGTTTTGTGATAAAAAAAAAAAAGTTGATTTCCCCCATTCTGTATTACTTTGGAGGTTCCTGACAACATGTATCATTAGTAGGTTTGCCAATAAAACAAATACAGTAAGAGTATCTATCCATGTAAGTTTAACAATAAAGCTGCTTTTTCTTGATTCCTCTTGAGCAGTAGTGTCAAATCATCAGAGTCTGCAGGTTTTCCTACCAACCAGACACTACACCAGGTGATCAGACTGATTAGCTCACCCTCACCAGAGAAGAGGGAACTAATCAGTGAAATGACATCGTTTAGTATTTAGTTGCAAGGAAAACCTGCATACTCTTGGCCCTCCATGGCACACGATTGGACAACACTGCTCTGGAGGGTCTGGCCTCACCTAGCCTCATCAACTCAAGCCAAGATTGCTACCTGGAACAGCCCTGCTACGGTGGCCAGTAAGGGACAGGAAAGCACCACATCGAAGGGCTGGGCTGTCAGCAGGATCTCTCGGAGGTACTGAGGCGAGCCATCAGCCAAAGGATCAGCGGTCACCCGCTGACCACCGCTGACAGTGCCGCTGCGCAAGGGCCGTTCAGGCCGTGTGGTGAGTTTGTGGCGTACGTTCTTGGTGACGGCCTGGGTGTAGGTGATGGACAGGAAGCCATGTTGCTGGTGGGAGCCCTCCAGGACCTTGGCTGCCGTCTGGCCGGTGGTGAGAAGGGCCAAAACAAATTGTAATGGGCATCAGTGGCACACAAACCGCTCTCGGAAAAAAGGTATAACATTATTCAATATTGTACCTTTTCTCTGAGAGACTGGTCTGATTTCTTGGATGAGGATTAAGCCTTGCTATGGATTAGAACAATAACTTCAGATTTTATAACGTGAATGTTTCCTAGGCAAAGATTTTTCCTATTCGAAGATAAATAAAAAAATATATCCTAATGACACTGGACCACCTCCACAGACATGGATTAAATGTGTGCTTCAATTTTTATTGAAAAGACAGTATATAGTTTTGAACATGTCAATTAATGACACTTTGTCTAATTGAAAGTGCCTGAATGTGTTGAAGTCTAGAATTCATCTAAGAAGTCTGGGAAACCAGGTCAACCCAAGACAAGACTTAACCTCTACCAGGAAAAGAGCCCTTGAAGGTGCTGTATACAGGTCTAACAGAGCAAGCCGAGCTGAAGCCACTAGCACAAAATGGATGCAGCTAGATTAGATTTATTCACAGTCTATGCTCTAAGTTAGACTGGAGCAGTAACTCAGCCTCCTTTATGAGAAGCAAAACTTCTTAGAATAACAACGAGTGATTGTAGCTATCCTATGAGGCTGAATTAGAAAGCATGTTTGTGATTTATCGGAGGAGCCAGATCTCCAATCTAATGACTGATTTGCAAACTTAATTACAGCACGGGAATTATTCATAAATGCAATAAATTAAAGAAAATAAACTCCAACTACATTATGATTAAAAGAGATTTCCAAGAGAGAGGCAGATCTGTTTATAACATCAAGGTGAAGTCTGCAGGAACTTCCATTAACAGTGGATTTTACAGTTGTTTATAAATGAATAAATGTTAATAGCTAAACAACCCTAAGATTTGAAAGCATAAAATCATGCATCTTGATTTTGGGGATTGGTGCCGTAATTGTATATAAACGCAGACAGACTTAACAAATCAATCAAGCTTAATGTCTGAATGGCTACAATTTTTAATAGTGCATAAATCGGAACAGATGGTGGATTCAATTTCCCTGACTTAAGTGCAATCCTCAGGGACCAAGTCAAGTTGTGTTATATAACTACCTGTAGAGGTATTTTAGCTGTGTGGCTGATTTTGTTCCTTTGTGATTTTTATGGTGACTACAATATAGAACAAAAGCTGAAAATTTCAAAGGAACACTAAAAATTCCACCAGAACCATATCAAAGCACTGGCTTCTGAAACATCCCTGAGGGGCACGCTGGAACATTTCTTTTAAGCCACTGTTGATGGAGGCTACGCAGAGTCAACTAAAAAGGAGAAGCACTGGATTCTTACAGGAGGGAAAAAGCCAGAGAAGTGGCTGAAAGAGTCCTGCTTGCTGACGGGTCGAACCAGCACAGTGCGTCTGTTCAGCTTGTCAGTGCAAGAGAGGACCACTCCTCCACAGCTGCCCGAGCTCAGAACACCCTCCTCCGGACTGGCGGCGAGGAGCACAGAGGGAGGGAGGAGAGAGACAGAAGGAGGAAAAAAGGAGAAGACAGAGAAATCACAGAGAGAGGACAGACGAGAGACAGAAAAGCAATAAGCGTGGAACTGAAAGGTGATTTTAGCAAATCAAATTTAGAGCGAATTGATGAAAAAACCAAAAAGAGAGGTTGCACCAGCTTGAACCAGCTGAAATGCTGAGGAATGGTCTTATACTATCTCAGCTATAGGAACGCCAATGCAACTGTTGAAGTGAGCTTTCATGGATCAGTTATGACCAAACCCTTGAATGCAAAAAGTGCAAGTGAGATAAACTCACACTTGGTAAATCACTAAGCGTCACTTTCTCACAGGTTAAACAGAGTCATGTCAACTCTGCTCTATCCATCACAGCTGCAGGAGTCTGTTTTGTAAAACGTGCCTTAAACAGTATAAGACCATTGCCTTGATGCAGTGTCATGATGTCATCGTCAAGAGACTGGGAGCCCATGTCACAGAGTCTCCTCCCACACAAAGAAGAACCACTGCCACCAGATTTCATTGGCTAGATTACTCAGCCAATCAGAGTCACTGGAGAGACAGGGGAGGATTCTAATTGGAATTTATTTCTAATGTTAATTATTTTTTAATCTAATTTTAAGGGAGTATTTCTTCAAAACACAACAAACTCTGACTTTCGGGGTTATCAATGGTGTTGAGTGGCTGTGTTTACACTAGCTTATCGATATCCATTAATTACAGTCAAAAGCATAGTGTTCACAGTGACTTCCTGTCTCTCCCTGTCTGTCCAGCACGCGTAGAGAGGCTGGACCTACATAGGGAGCAGCAGAATGGCAGAGGTACAGTATACAGAAAGCTAAGGCTGCTCTGGGATGGGCAGAGGCCTCACCGCGGCTGTCTCCTTGCACTGCCAGATGAGTCCTTCATAGTGGCCAGAGTGCCAGCCCTGCCCTGGCCTGCAGAGACACACATGGCCCAGCTTAACTCAGGCATCTGGGACCACTTGTACTGCTGTAGCATGGGCTGATATCATCACTTTAATGGTGGTATCTACTTTTGTTATAACATACCTATTGAATTATTGAGCCACAGGCTGATGTCAACACTTTCATCAACCCTTTAACATCCTATAGGTGCATCAAAGCATCTAATGTAACTAATGCAGTATGTAAAACAAGACTGAGTTTTGCACACATACCATGTCAGTCTAGATGAAAAGGTGAGTCAAATACTGATTAATTTAATCATGAAATATGCTATGGGATCAATATAATCAACATTTGTGACATTTGACTGACATGTGCTTTATTGTTATTACCATCCATGAGAACACCTGTGGAGGAGAAACCAAATACAATCAGCATTAACACACACAATAACAATCACTCTGAACACGCAAACATTAACACCAAGAAACACTAAATCAAGAATTTGTTTGTGTCCTTGTGTATCTGCTCTGACACGCACGCACGCACGCACGCACGCACGCACGCACGCACACGCGGTTATTTGGGTTGTTCTAGGATGCCAAAACATGCACAGCACATTTATGGCACAACTTTGCACACAATGGAAATGATTCAACAACATCTGCATTAATTCTTTTAAGCGAACTCCTCTCTCACTCAGCCCCCCTCCGCCTCCTCAACTCCTCACCAGGACACCAGGAGTTCAAGTGTTTGTGTGTGTGCTGTGCGATGCACATCTCATTATCTATTGTATGCCTTTGACAAGCCATTGTGTGTGTGTGAGTGCAAGTGTGTGAATATCTCTTTGTAATCTCCCCTCTCAGCCGTAGTACATGTTCTGGGAGTGACTAATACATGTGGACCCCCCACCGCTCTGCCTCTCTCCCATCATCCCTCTCTTTTCTCTCACTATCTGCTATCCAGTCATCCCTCGCTCTCTCAACCATTTGTGGAGCAGCTGGAAGATATCAGCTCCAATTTGTGTGAGCTGCTCCTTGGAGCGAATAAGGGTGAACTGTCACCGGCCGTCCTGTCTCAGGGGCGTCTCTTCATTTCGGAAGAGTTCAAGGAGCGCCGTTGCCAGGGGAGACCTCACTAAAATACGAAGGAGAAGGAAAAGGAGCTTTCCAATCTTCCAATCTCCTCTCCTTCCCAACGGAGAGGAGACGCCCACCTATAAAGTTTAATACCCATTCACCCCATCTCCTACTTCTCCATCTCTCTGTCATTCTCTTCCATCATCAGAGCCAGAGCCACCCACCTATACGGTTAAACACCCATCGACCCTGGGGTCTCCCTCTCTGCCCCCCACCCCCCTATTTTCATACAATCAAGGATTCAATTATCTACTCACCTCCCATATTTGCCCGCCCAATCTAACTTTCCATTCATTCTCCAGCAGTGAGATAGCTGAGGCCAGATGAGACGTTCTCTATGTCAAGCTTGATTTAATCTGACCCGCTACACACAAATAACCTGGGCTGGGTGATGAAATACCTAACAATTATCTGTTCAGAATGATTAATATGGACTCCAACCCCTGTGGGCTCTCTTGTATGTCAGGATGATACAGATTAGTATGGGCTTAAAGCCCAGAGGTCTTCCACTGTGTCCTAAACAACCATGACTATAACCTGGCTTGGATGATGGAGTGCTTTTATGTGCCAGAACCTTGGTCCATTAAAAATGTATTGAGACCATGCTGTTAAATGCACATTACACTGAAATAACCTAGAAACGTGAAAATTGATCTATTATCTACTTAGGGAGGCAGTGAGGTCTACTGAAGAGATTACAACTGGCTCTGTCTCAGAAGCGATTGGACACACACCTGTACAGAGCATAATAGCATGATATAATGACCCAGGACACCTTCACGCTCTCCAACCTTCTCACTACTGACAATGTCCTGGCTCGGGGTGATACAGCACATGTAGCACATGTGGCCCAACAGAACATAAATCGATCGACTACATAGAAAAACAGGGGGGTCTGCTAGATGACAGTAAGGTCCAAATCCAAGCCAACCGCCTCAGTCTCTGTCTGACCTGATCCGACATGTGCCGAACCTGGTTTCGGCAATTTAAACATTTGGCAAATCAGAATCGATATCTATTATCATATCAGCGCTGAGTGTTGACTCCTGATGATGGGGTTCGATATGGGCACAGCGCCCAGCAAGATCTGCCTCCCTTTCCCTGTCTGGCCCAATCTGAACAGCAGGCACACGTAGGAATGCATCTACGCAGGCATGTAGGCACACAGACAAATGGACAAATACACACAAACACATCCTGGGCCATTGGATGCAACGTGTTGTGCTGTTAACGCCTCAGACCAAGACAGGGGAAATTGTCTCCTGCTAAGTGGTCTCTTCCCAACAGAACAAGACCTCAGGCACGTACACCCTGCACACTGGGAGCTGGTGACTCCATCCCAGAGGTATGTGATGAAGACAACAAGGGAAAAAACAGGGAAAAAATAAGGCTTTAAATATGGGAAATGTCACACTCTCTACTGTGATGGGAAGGATGACTTTGTGGGGCCGGGAAAAAAAAAAAAATCAAATCCTTAATCACAGCTTTCAGTTTCACTGTGCTATGTGCTTCCATAATGTCAGAACCCAGAGCAAAATTACTCTGTTGAACTTGGACTTTGCATAGGGAGAGATTACTGTAAGGTCGCTGTGGAACGTGGCCCGTGGTTTTCCTCCCCCAACAACGTGTTAATGTTTGTGTGAATCGATTCAGACACCGCAGACAGAGAGAAAATGACTGACGGACCAACTGAACTCCTCCACTCTATGAGTCAGAGTTGGGCCAGCCCAGTGGCCATCCAGCATGTCTGTCTGTCTGTCTGTCTGTCTGCCTGTCTGCCTGTCTGCCTGTCTGCCTGCCTGTTGGTCTGGCTGTCTTTCTCTCTGTCCATCTGTCTGTGGTCACCACCACAACAGCTGGCCGAGAAGATGATGATGCTGAGGTGATAATCCGAGAAATCACCCGTATGGGCAGAAGTGGGGACAGACAAAGTGTTAGTGTTATTGGTGGTGTGTGTGTGTGTGTGTGTGGACTGTGGGAGTGTGAAAGAATGTGCATGGAGCAGCAGGATGGCCTAGTGTTTAGAGAGACGCACAATGTTGCGTCTCTCTAAACTTGTGCCTTTGAACAAGTACCTGCTCACTCATTGGAAATCCAGCTGAATGCCTAAATTCTAATTGCACGCTTTTTTATATGTCTGTGTGTGTGTGTGTGTGTGTGTGTGTGTGTGTGTGTGTGTGTGTGTGTGTACTGGACATACTTTACCTGCATCTGTAGTGGTCGATGTTGAAGCTGCCCACTTTACATTTGATCTTTGTGTAAACATCCTGGACGTCTACTGAGGCACTGAGGTCCTCCAGTTCACTGATCACACAGATCTCTGCCAAACACAAAGGAAAGGAATGATACTCAATTCCAAATACAGCTGACATTTTGAGATTGTAAGGTAGGTCAGGGTGGACACATGTACACCCTTAAAGTTTAATTGTGTGTGAATCCTTAGTTTGCTACACTGTGTGTGTTTCTGTTTCAGCATTTTGTACGGCCACCCGAGCGCTTGGCAACCAGGCGATCCAGCAGAAGTTGTTGGACTACAAGCCGCTTACCAGTAGAGGAAATTCCATTTCTCTATGTGTGTGTGTTTGATTTCTGACGGCACTGTAGCTAAGCCTGTCCAGGTCTTGCTTTTGGTCCTAATTCTGGACTGTGGACCCACATGTGTTCATGATGAAGCTGGGTCAATGTTAGCCTGACTAAGGCTGGGTCTCTACACACACACAACCTAATCAGCCGCAGGTCTACCGGTACATGCACACGCACACACACACACACACACACAAAAGTCTACAAACATACACACACACATGAACTTTCCACTACCGGTGTTGTACTTGTTGTCCAACAACTTCAGCTAGACTGCCTGGTTGCCAAGCGCTCGAGGGGGGTTGGACTAAAAGGCTTGGTTAACGGTTTAATGGATAAGATATCCGCCTGGCCCTGGAGCCCTCAACTGTCCTGATGAGCAGTAGTGTGTGTGTGCGTGTATATATGTGTGTACTGTTCACGTAGGCCTATGTGTGTATTCATATAGTTGTAAGTGCGTGCATCAGTGCACCTTGTGTGCAAACAAAGCTGCCCACTGAAGGCAAAGTGAGTAAGCCTCATAGCAGGACTGATTAACTTTGTATTGAACCAAGCCTATGAGCTTAACTGTTGCTCCCCTCTCATTGTTTCCACTGAGAAAGCCCCACAATCCTAAGCTAGCCTGGGAAAATGGACTTCATGCATGTGAAGCTGCGGTTGTTGTTGTACTATTTCCTTGCGGTGATTCTGAGAAATACAGAGGTTCCTAATGACTTATTAATATTGAAACACAAGGCTTGTCAGTTTTATTGTGGATACAGTGTGGAAAGAGTTGTCAGATACTCAGAAACTCATAGTCTCCAAACACGGTGTTGATATTGATGTATGAGCTTGCTAAACCCACCCTGAAGGAGTACTGGAAATCCTTAGTCCCTCAGTATTAAATGGTTCATCTTAAAAAAGGGAAAGTGTACCACTGATTTGTGCCTTCAGCAGAGCCTGTGGAGACTCACGCTGAAGTTTCTATCTCCACTCTCCCGATACATAATAACACGTACCCGAGAAGCAATACCTTTGGAAGGGCTGTTTTTCCATTTCTGTGTGAGAGAAAAGAATCTTATTTCCTTTCCAGTTGAAAAACACATTACATCATGGCGAATTGTCTGGAGCCATATCTGGGGTTTACTTATCTCCAAGAATGTGTTTGTGATATTACACATCTAATATCTAGCATACACACCGTTCTATTGAAATCCCATGTACGAGATTGTTTTCACTACCATGCTTAATGTGTTGCATACAGCGAATCCGGTGGTAAGTTCATCTCGCAACTCAGATGGCACATATTAAGCCCAAATCCATTGTAAGACCTATTTAGGATGTTTCTAAGTCAAACCATCTCTGTGAGGTCCTCCCAAACATTCCGTTTCCACTATTAAAGACCTTAAGCTGAGCGATCTGGTTGGCAGATGCTAAATATTACAGCCACCAATTAAAGGTAAATCTAGCCTTTCATCGCCCCGGTAAATCTGAGGGGAGAAGAGGCGGTTCGCTTGGGATTCATCACCCATTTATTTATTTGTCTTTTCCCCCCCGTCCCTCCTCCTCTCCATCCCTCCCTCCATCCCTCTCTCCTGCTGTTTTTCCTTCTCAAGCTCAGAGCAGTCAATTGAGAAACGAAGCAGAGGGGTGTTGATATGGCAAGACTGTAAAACCTCTGAATAGCTTCCTGAACTCTTGGACAGCAACAAATTAGAGTGAGAAACTATTTCTGTATGATACTCATAGGTTTAATATTTACCTGTTTTACGACATAATTAGATACAGCTGAGCCGATAACTTCATTCATTCAAGTTTTTTTAATTTAATAAACATTAACCCATATATAAGCTACATTACTCGGCCTGTTTAATGTGGATCTGAATTGTGCATTGTGAAGTGGTAATCCACAAGATCGGTGTGTTTTGTTTTGTTTATTAATTTTGGCTGGCTTTTGCTGTTGCTGCTGCCAGAAACACATCACTTCCTGTGATGTTTTCCTGGGAAAGTCCTACCTGACGCAGGATGTTGAGAACAGCACATGTAAAAGCTTTCATGAACTGGGGAAAGGTTGAATCACTATTGTGTCATATTAATCGGCAAAAGAGTGCAGCAAAATGAAAAAAAAAAAAAAAGATGACTGCAGCCTGAAAAGAACAACATGGTGAAGTATTTATGAAAGGTACCTGTCTTTTTGGCAGCGGGGTCGGGGGCAAATAGTTTAACAGTGACCTTGGGCAACATCCACTGCATCCAAAGGCTAACCTTCCCGCTGGTGCCCCCGATGCTGCTGGTTTTCTGCTCCAAAGTCACCGTGTCGGAGAACGGACCGTCATCTCCCGCTGGCACCGAGTCACCCTAGGGAGCCAAACACCACAGGACAGGAGAGACAGAGAATGACTCAGAAGATAGTTGACAAATGAGACACAAAGTAGAAATCACAACATAACTGCACAAATGACCTGAGAGTGCTAGTCAACAACCAACACATTTGATTCAATTGAAGCTTTATTTGACCTGGTTGCCCTTTAAAGGCAGGCACTGCCAAGAAAGCACGATCATAGCAAACTGCAACTTCAAATACAATTTGGATGCAATCATGGCTGGTAAAGTGGCTTGTTGAGATTTGAGGCACAGATTGGCATTACCACATGACCTTAGAGGCTGTGGCATAACTTCTTTTAAAGAGATTTGTTCACTAAGAAGAGAACTGAGGTATGTACATTCTCCATTCCTGTCAATGTCTGTGAGTCACCAGCATCTCATAGAACAGCTAATGAGAGTTGATAGTTATAGTGTTTTCAGGCCCATGAAACCGCACAATGGGACAACAGACCAAAATAAGAAATAACATTATGAAAGAAAAAAAACTCACAAACAACAAAATGTATCTTTGTCACCTCTTTCTCGTCTCACGTGTTTTGTGTTTGTCTGTGTGGCTGCATGCATGAGTGTTTGCTTGCACGTGTCCAACGTGTCTGAGGTATCAGAGAGTGTCATACGTGGGTCTGGATGTGTTGTCCCAGTGTGTGTAGCCATAACAAAGCATCGGCAAGCCTTAGAGACTTTTTGTGTGTTGATGACATCAGTGTCTGGTGAGCAGAACCCAGCCGAGAGCTGAGCGCCGTGGGGGGAAAAGGGCCATTGTGTGGAGCTGTCACTGGTGTTAACCCCAAACTAAGCCACCAGCACCCACATGGCCTGCTTTCACTCACATACACCAGGACACACACATCTTGCAGCCTGGGAGAGGAAGGGAAGGGAAGTGAAGAGAGGAGGCGGAGGCGGAGGTGGGGGATGAGGAGGAGAGGCAGGCAGGATGCGGCGGAGGAGGCTGCCTTCTGTGAGCTCTCAACTCATTACTGGGGGTTTGGCAAGGCACAGAGGATGACAGCATTGGGGACATTTTTTATTTCTCTCTTCCTGGTGGATCTGTTTTCCAAACATGTATCTGCGTGGCCGACTCAGGGAGCGAGAAGCCTGCAAACAAACAATATGGCAATTTGCAGCTCCGGCGTTGTGGGGTTTCACTTTTTCCACAGCTTCTCCCATCGCAGCGTGGTAATGACAGATTGTGTCATGGTTATCGAGCCTGGCTGTGGTTGGTGAGGAGGTTATCTACCATCTCAATTAGAAACCCCACGGCTGCTGGGCTGATTACAGTGACTTAAAGAGGAACCAGATGAGGAAACTATGTCCCCGCTCCACAGCTGGGGGGAAGGAGGGAGAAGGGTGGGGGGCTCACTAATTTGCAAATTGAATTTAATTGCAAATTTGAGGGTGGCTGACAGAGGATCTCAATAACAACGGATGACAACGATATAAATAAATTAAGGATTATGCCGATTCAAAAATAGATTCGGCAGTACATGGGGACCTCTGGAAACTGATGAGAAGCATGTGCTGCAAGAGAGGCACTGGCTCTCAGAAAGAGACCGATCCATAATACCTCTTTAGGCATTTCCTTAACATACTTTAATGCACTACAATTTAAAATCTAACTGATACATAACGAGCCAAGCCAATATATGAATGTACTGCAAATACTGTAGGTATGAACAGAAACTGGACAACACTGAAGGAAAAGAAAAGACTGGGGATACTACTGTATAATGTATCTTGTACCTATATATAAATATAATAAGATATACAACTATAAGCCCCTGAAAATGATTAACTTAAATACTGTACATATGAACATGAATTCCTAGAGATTAACACTGAATCACATAATTCAGCCAGAGCATTTTATTCCAATCATCTAATGGTGTCATTACCTGTTTCCATGGAACCAAACAGTAAAGGCGTGTGTGTGTGTGTGTGTGTGTGTGTGTGTGTGTGTAATAACAGTGACTGGCAGTGAGTAACATGAGCCCAGGGGTAATGGTGCTCAGTCAGTCTCAATGAGAGATATCCTAGCGTCAACTGCCATTGGGGGACTAATTATTGTTGAGCTGGAGTCATAACACAGCACACACAACACGGCACTGTGTGTGTTTGTGTGTGTGTGTGTGTGTGAGGTTAAGACTGTTTAGTTTACAGTTCTGGCCAGTCAGTGGGATTAGGCCCTGTAATGTCATGTGTGGAAACAGGAGCCAGCCGCTGGCGGTGTGGGAAGCTCAGACCACTGTGTACTGCAGCGTGGTTATAGCGGAGTGTCGGACACCCAACTGCTCCTGTCCCCCAGCCAGACCCACTGCTGTCAGTTTAAAACCCTCCATCTCCAAGAAACCAACCGAGGAAGAGGAAAAACAACTTAACGTTTTTGAATTGGTTTCATGAATCCGAGGTGAAATAATCTTGATTGGAGCAACTACATGTTGAATTACTAGAGTAACAATTACTAACGCTATTCTGGATTAATCAAAGCGTGGACACGCAGCAAAAAGAAACCTGTCATTGCAAGTTGAAAAAATAAGACCTCTAATAACTGCATTTAAGAGATTTAATAACTTTTAACAGCCTTAAGATAATTTATGACCTTTTCCTGACTTTTTAAGGACCTGTGGAACTGTGTTACCATCACTCGAAATTTGGAGGCTCACTTCTTTTTTTCTTTGTTTTTTATCAGTATAAAATTCCCCAAGACTCTCCCCTCCTCCTCCTCTCAAGGTGAGGCCTTGAGGACCAGATGTGGCGGTGTGGTGTTGGCTTGAGGTGGGCTCTGCCACGTTCCTGAGC
>CABFOQ010027301.1:0-13221 GCA_900660455.1 Gephyroberyx darwinii | reverse complement strand
CGTCCTGCAGCCTGCAGACCACATGCAGCTCACCGCGCTCATCAGACCCAACACACTCTGGACTAACACTGCCACCACTGAAATGGACCTGCTGTCCTCCTACCGCGCAGGATGGATGCGAGTCGTTGGTGTTCCGGGCAAACTGTGGCAAATGTTCATACACGCTGATGAACAGAATCACCGTGGAGAGGCAGCGGGACGGAACCAGACCGGAGCGGATGTTCAGGTAAATGGTGTGCTCACCTTTAATGCGCTTCCTCCTGTACTTGGTGAAACAATTCTGTCCGTGCAGAAACACATTAAAGTGAATCAGAACTAAGTTATCCGAAATCACGGATCGGAGGTGCACGTAAAGCGGGACGGGGTTCCTCGGCACACGTGCACAGTCCGGTTTTCCTGAGAGATAAATAATCCCGTTTTGCCTTTTGATGTCTATAAAGTGGCGCACAAACCCGGGAGTTAAAGCCCGGTCTATGTTATAGATCCAACCGGGTCCGAGGGATGCATCTGCCAGAACGGATCCAGAGAGCAAAGTGTCCGGAACGTGCAGGTCAAAGCCTCCAAACGGCGAAACACGCAGGAACAAAACGCACATCCAAAGCCAAACCGTCTGGAGGAGCATGGTTGATATCCAGCGTCTCTCGGGAAAACTACAAAGTTTCTCTCATCCTGCCCGAGTTACGGTGCTGCTGCTGGCGCAATGGTTCCTAAACTGGGGGCCAGGGACCTTCAGGGGCCGCTGATGGGGATCCGGGATGACGTCAGTGTGATGTCACTCCCTAGAAGTTATCAATGAGGAAGAATACTATCATAGTTTCACTCTACAGTATAGAGAGATCTATGAATCGGTACAGCCCCATGTAATAACATGACTCCTCCCTCCTGGTCAATGTCATCTTTCTTTCTGCCTTTAAAAAGAACAGCAGGAATTCTAATAGAAGAAGAAAACAACAGTAACATCTGAGATGAAATAACAGTATAATAAATCTCAATGTTAGTGGTTGTTCATTACAGCGAAGAGTCAATGTGCTGCATCACCATGACATACAGGCATGTTGACTTTTCCATAATATCCAGTATCACATCATTGTAAATGAATGAAGTCTCAAAGCTACCGAGTTAGTCATTCTGATGATCACTCTATTCATTTCTCTCCTTTTATTTAAAAATATGACACATGGATATCTGGATCCAAATCAGTTTCTGGATATACTCCTGCTATGAAGGCACAACCCCGCCCCCTAGTGGATGTATGTCAACACCACACCAGGCAGTATGAGTCTCCTCAGCGATGGATCAGAGGGTCCCTCTGACCCACTATTATTTCATTCACTAGAAAGTAGACCAATGTGTGGATGTTCAAGGACTTTGGATCACAGTTTCTCTCCAGTTGGTGTGGAGTTATTCGGTCCTATAGCATCATTTCTCAGACGGGTTCGCTGGGTAACGCTCATCAAAGTTTCAAAAAGTCTCTTTTCCTTTTCATGCTTTTTGGCAAAACAAACAGAAGCAAATTCAAAGAGACTTTAAATTAATAACATTTATTTAGACATTTGTGACACTCAACAGAGCAGCAAATAAAACAGTACAATCCAACCAAGCACAAGAAACGCTTCAGCAACCTTTCAATATACATTCATCTTCATGACTTAAAACAGTATTTGCTGTTCACAACTTTATGTTGAATTTCATGTTTGAAACTCTGCAGAAACAGCAGGATGCTGCCTGTGGCTGCCATCTTGCTTTATTGTGTTCAGCCACTTTGAGGATCCTTTCTAATCTGAAAACCTGTTTGGCTAGTAAAGTAGTGAAAGTGGCTGGAAACTGGACTCCATGAACCACGGTGGCCTGTGGAAGAAGTTCAGCTTCCTGTTTCGTATTTCGAGTAGCGGTAGAAATCAGAAGGACAAGTTGATGAGCGGCGCCTCGGTCACGTTTTCCTTCTTGTCTTCTGGACTCCATTTGATCAGAGGAGAGGTCAGGTCGATTAACTGTTAACAGAAGAACAACGTTAAAGAAAAAACACTTTCAACTGTAGGGGAGATTCAGAAAGCTCAAAATCATCTCAACTCACTTTCTGCACCATTACTTTGAAAGAGCCAATGACCTAATGTTGGTATCCTGACATTGATTATTGATCATGTACCAGAACTACCTGGAACTGCTTCCAAAAACAGTAATTTCTATGAAGGCACATGCTGCTGGTAAAACGTGTGTGTGTGCATGCGCATGTGCGTGTGTGTGAATGTGCGTGTGCCTCCTGACCTGTCCCCCCCCACAGGGTTTGATGGACGTCCTGATCAGGTCGGGGGTGTTGGACAGATCAATGAGCAGCTTCTCTTCAGGCATCAGCAGCGGAGCTGGAACGTCCACCAACAGGACCTGCAGAAGGATCAGGATCCCTTCAGATCTACTACAACCAGACTGGGATCCCTTCAGATCTACTACAACTAGACTGGGATCCCTTCAGATCTACTACAACTAGATTGGGATCCCTTCAGATCTTATGGACACCATGATGAACCTGATCATTGTGATTAATCAACTCCAGAATGTTCTAGTTGTTTTGTTCTTTAATATTATTTTACGTCAGGTTTCTTTTCCAGATCTGACCTTCGTCATCTTCATCATCTACCAACTCTACATTCCTATAAACAAAGATTATTCTTCACAGTGACAAATGTCAGAATGAGACGAAGGTGCAGACCTCCTGTGTCTTGGTGCCGTGGTGCTGGGCGTCTCGGTCCTCAGTAGAGTGGAGCTCTATCAGGTTTCCGGGCTCCTGGTTCTCCTGGTTCCCCTGGTCCCCCTTGTTCTCCTTGTTCCCCGTTGTTCTCCTGGTCCCCGTTGTTCTCCTGGTTCTCCTGGTCCCCCTGGTTCGGCTCCCGTCCCGCCTGGCCAACGTCATGGGGTATGTGTGACCAGGGGGCGTCTGGAGGGTTGTCCTCCAGGGAGAACGGCTGGATGTCTGGCAGGTAAAGATGCTCCTTCTCCGTCTGGGAGGGGCTGGTCAGGTCGCTGGAGAAACACAGATCACTCAGATTACCTTCAACCAGAGGAGGAACCTCTTCAAATCAATCAGTTCTCAAGTTTAGAAATTGAACTTCGTATCAAAGTCAAACTGCCAAAGCCCTCAAGTGAACAGATAACATCACTTCTAATATCTACTTGGTGGAGGTTAATATCTAATATCTGAGGGTAGAGAAGCAGGTCGTTGGTTCGAGTCCAACAGCTGTTTCTTATTATGAACGGTACAACAGATCTTCAAAGTAAAATAAACCCAGAATCCATGAATGCAAATAAAATATTCTTTCATTATTAAACATAAAATATCCTTTTCTGTTTTCTCTTAGTTTCATTTTGTTGTGCATCAATAACTAATAATTCATCCATCGATCCACTTCTATGAGCTGTAAGTAAATAAAACCAGAACAAGTCTTGGCCTTCAGTTTCAGGAGGTGGATAGTCTTTCATCTGAAACGATGTGATCGGCCTTTGCTGCCACCTAGTGGCTGTATTTATCCAACCTGCTGGATCAATGATTTGAGTGAACCCTTCCGAGGCAGCAGCAGAACCAACTGATCAGACCAATGCTGTTGTAAATGGTTCCTAATAGAACATTGTATGTATTTCTAGAGCTGATTTACGTTCCGTTTTTGACTCGGTCAACAATTTAGCCTTGTGCTTGTTTTACTACATAAATACATATAATATATAAATACATTAAAATATCTATAGATATCTATATCTAAGATATCTATAGTTATAGCTATATCTATAGTTTTTAAACCACCTTTATATATTTTGTCTTTTCTATACATTCTTTACTAATGTCATTTTTTATGTATTTTGTAAACTCTGCCTGTAGATAAGTACTATATAAATACAATGAAATTATTATTATGTATAATTACTGTTATTATCTTAGTAGTTCTGGGCAATATGGACAGAAATCTTCATCACGATAACTTAGTTAGTCACGATAAAACATTGAGATAATGTTACGTTCCATAAGCCTGTCAAAACAGAGGCCTTGGTTCTTTAATCATCTGATTTTCAAGTGTAACGTGCAGCGACTGTGTTGATGATGTAGCAGAACTTCCTGTCTCAAGTCGCCTCGTCTGTCTAGTTCAATAAAACAGAAAAGGATTCAACCTGCGGCTCATTGAGAAAAGCAGGGTCAGGTTGATGCCACGTTCCAATGTTGTTGTTCAGCAGGAAAACTAAAGGTAGCAGTTCAATATTGGGGGATGAAGTCAACCTGAACTGGCAACCCGATCTGGATGCAGCTCATAATGTGCATAAACATGGAGGATATGAATCTAAAATCGTGTTCAGTTTCCAGCGTCTCACCTGCAGCTGCTGGGTCTCCGGGCAGAGGCCGAGACCAGTAGGTTGGACGTTCTGGGTGAAGGCCTGCCAGGCAGCGCCAGGCTCCTGGGCGTCATGGTCGGGATGCTGGTCGGGATGCTGGACGTCCTGCGACTGACTGGGGTGGGGAGGGCAGATGGTCGCCTCACCTTACACTGCAATGACTTGTTCCCACCAGCGGAGGGCGTAAGGAGCAGCTCTGGAGCCACCGGCTTCTGAGAAAGACTAGGAGGAAGAAGAAACGGACCGTCAGTGGAGCCTCAACATGTCAATAGCGATCTGAAGACGACCGTCAAACCGGTCAACTGATTCATTATCAATACAGTCCCCCAACAGGCCTGAAGCCTCATGTGGGACTGGAGGACCAACACTAGTTATACGTTCTATTAATAGAAACTAGAAACAGCACATACCTGTCCACACTGCAGGCTGACATCAGCCTCTTTGGCTTCATGATCCGCAGGGGGTCTGGAGTTGAAACTGAGATAAATGAGACAAATGAGCTCAAATCCATCATGAGGATGATGGAATAAACTAATAACGATTTTTTTAAAAACAAAAAAACAAACAATAGCAACTAAAAATGCAAGAGATAAATTATAAACAAGGTTTCAGAAAAAAGAAAAAAAATTGGAAATGCAACAAGAATGAAGTTGGTAAAAACATTTACAGGAGAACGTGTTTTAAAGGTCAAAGTGCTGATGAGGATCAATCAGAGTTTAGTAGCAGGTACCTAGGGGTGGGAGTGATTGATCCTCAGGTACCTAGGGCTGGATGATATGACTTCAAATCAATATCACGATTATTTCAAACTTTTATCTCGATTACGATTAATGAACGATTTTTTATTTTATTTTTTTTCACGGAAAAAAATAGACCAGACACCGAAACTATCGCTGTAGAGCGCGAGCCGGCCGCAGAGTTCCCCACCGCGGCACGGCCGGTCTGAACGGTCAAAACCGGTCTGATCCCGGCGTTAGTTGGACGAGGCAGAGGCACGTGACTGAACACGAAATAGTATTTTTTTTTAAGGGGACAGTTCATGAACACACGCATTGGGGAAAAGTATTAACCGAATTAACCGGCATGGGCAAGATTAAGTCGGTGAGAGGTTCTAAATGTCGGTTTCCATACATTTTCGGTTAACTGCCCAGCCCTGTTTTAGAGGAACTTCTGCATGTAGTCAAATGAAAATAGTTTAAAGGGAATTAGTGCAGGTGCAAAACTAAGAACAAAGCTGCCAGAGAAACCTGGACAGACCTGGAGGTTTCTGGAGTCTGCTCTCTGGACAGATGAGTCCAACATTCATCTGTTGGGTGACAACCCAGAACTGTCCACCACCAAACTGACCTACGGTCAAGCATGGAGGTGGAGTGTCAGGTCTGGTCTGGTGTTCCATCTCTGGACCTGGAAGACTCGACATCAGTAAGGGAACCATGAATTCTGAGGGTCATCAGTCTGAGAGCTACAGCTTTGGATATGACCTCAATCCAACTGAGATGCTGTCAGGACCTGAAGCCCTCAAACCTCACTGAGGTGGTCCAGTTCTGTCAGGAGGAGTGGGAGGAAATCCTCCAGGAAGACGAAGAGACTGATCAGAGATCAGTGGCTCTAGGAGACACTTCCTAGAAGTCATTGCTGATAAAGGAGTAGCCACAAGTTACTGATTGAAGGGATTGACATATTTTTACACACAGGGAGATCTGAGTTTTTGTTAAATTAACAATGAAAGTATATCATATTTCTTCTTCGTTAAGATTGAAGGTTTAGATAAGGATTTTATAAGGTTATTCCTCGACAAAACGTGAAACAATGACCATGGCAGGACACAACTACTGCTGATTTCTGGTTTGTGGTCGAAATTACAATGTGTGGTTTGCTGTAAGACATTAAGTCAAATGTTTCATCACTAAGTTCACGTTGTTAAGAGGGAAGAAGCTGATCAGGAGCAACTAAAGTCTAAAAAACTAAAATCATGTTTTTTTTAACAGATTCAAGTGACGTTTGTGCTTTGAACCAACACTTGATCCAGTACTAACAGTGTTTTGTCTTGGTGAAGCTGCTCTCTGATTGGTTGCACCATCCTCCTTTACGGCCCTGGAGGAAGCGGTAAGGTGACGGCGGTCAGCGCCGCCAGCCGGAGACTCCACCTCCATTTGGTGAAGGTACAATACGAGAACCAATGCTGATCGTTTAATTCTAAAAATTACAAATGTATTCACGTTGTTCTGCTTTTCTACTGTGTTGGTCTTTGAGCCGACTCTCCTGTTGGTCTTCATATTCATATGTCTCACGAAGCCAGATTAGTGGGTTAGCAAGCTAACTTTCGGTTTAAGCCTGAATGTATGGTCTCATTATAGCAGGTAGATCACCATGGTAACTAAGGCTGCACAGCTAACCTGCTCTGGACCAGTTATGTTCAGGATATCAGATCACAACGGATGAAAAGCCTCCTCACCAATCAGCTCCCTGGAAAAACATTTTTCAATTTCAATTTCACTTTTTGACCCATCAACCCCTAATTTGGTACACCGCTAAAAGGGAACCGAGATACAGCAATGCAATATAATCGACCCGATCCGATGAAAAACCTAATAATAACAGATTAACTCAAAAAGGGCGTGGTCTAACACAATATTGGACAAATCTCATTGAACCTTTGTCCAATCATCACAAAACTCAAATATGTGCACAAAAGCATGTTAAAATTAACCTATAGGGAGCGCCACATATGCCCAAAATGTCATAAAACACTACATGACCAAAAGTCAGTGGACTCCCCTACTAGTTATTGAGTTCAGGTGTTCCTCAGGGTTTGGGCTTGGCCCCTTAGTTCCAGTGAAGGGTAATCTTCATGCTACAGGATACCAAGACATTTTAGCCAACTGGGAGCTTCTAACTTTGTGGCACCAGTGTGGGGAAGGCCCTTTGCTGCTCCAGCATGACTGTGCCCCTGTGCACAAAGCCAGGTCCATAAAGACTTGGTTAGACCAGTTTGGCGTGGAGGAACTGGATTGGTCTGCACAGAGCCCTGACCTCAACCCCACTGAACACCTTTGGGAGGAAGTAGAACGCTGATTGCGAGCCAGGCCTTCTCGTCCAACATCACTGTCTGACCTCACTAATGCTCTTTTGGCTGAATGGGTACAAACTCCCACAGACACTCCAACAGCTTGTGGAAAGCCTTCCCACAAGAGTGGCGCTGTTATAGCCGCAAATGCTATATCCCTATAGTGGTCAGCAGGAAAGTGATAGATTGGATGGCTAAATGAGCTGAAATATGACCATGTGGTGCTCATATGCTGCAAAAACATTTTTGTGCTTGAACCCTGGCATCGCTCCTTGCATCTGTGTTTATTATCATTTTTACTATTATTATGTCTCCAGGTGGACTGTGTTGGTCTATGTGCAGACACTCCTGCAGCCTCTGAGGTGAAGCTGAATTCAGTCTTCCACAAGGCCGACACCTTGCAGCCCTGCATCCTGCTGCTGAGGAACCTACAGCTCCTGCTTCGGCCTCGGGGGGGCACCGAGGAGGAGGGCAGGGTCCATGCTGCACTCTGCAACCTGCTCAGCAGCGTCCCCGCCAGGTGACTGACTGCCTAGAACTAGCTTTACCCAGGAGGTTATATAGAAGAACTGGAGAAGGTATGAGAAAACGGCCACCTATTTATTTCAACGAAGTGCATAGGCCAAAAAATAAATTCTCTTCCTTGTTTACTTCTGCTTGCGTCCATGAGTGAACCCTGTCGCCCTCTCGGTGAGACCATATCTATTGGGACAAACACAGGTAGAGCCGCTACTATTAACATTAATGTGACATCATCAACCAGAGACGACACTTAAAGGAGCCTCGCTAACTTTAAAAACATCTGTTTTAAAAATGAAAAGAACATAGGTCCAGAAGATAGGTCAGTAGGTTTCATGAAGCATGGTGGACCTCTGCTGTAAAACATGAGGAATTTGACAAGCCTGTATTTGTCCTCCAGTGTGGTGGTTGTTGCCACAGTCTGCAGGCCTCGGGAGCTGTCTGCAGGTGTCATGGCAGCCTTTGTCCACCAGGTGGCAGTAGACAATCCTGATGAGGAACAGCGCCACGCCATGCTTGTCAGTCTCAGCCGAGACCTTCACCTGGGGAGGGACGTCAATCTGGACCGGCTCGCAAAACTCAGCGCTGTATGTCACCATGACATTCTCTCATCAAACACATCAGCTGAATGATGGACAGTACCACAGGATAGTAATGATAGCACCTGTGTCTCTCTTCCTCCTCAGGGTTTTGTATTGGGGGATTTCAACGCCCTGCTGGTTGAGGCTGGTCGTGCCGCCTGTAGGAGGCTGGTCCAGACCTGGTGAGACTGCTGCACATCAAACCAATTGATGGTACTTTTGAAGGGATACTAGGGAACTTCTGTCCTTGGTTGACTAGATGAGACCTTTACAGACTGTAGAGGTTGAATGAACTTGAGTTTTGATGACTTCATTACCCAGAAATCCTGTGCGGTGAGATAAAGTAAACTGGTCTGTGATGTTTTATACCAAAGGGAAAGATCTAGCATTGGTGAGTCCAGCTTTCTCTGGACAGAGCCTCGCTGCTGTTCAGGAGACACTTCTGGATTTCACTCTTCAGTCTGGATCGGTCACTTCCTGTGTAGAAAAGATTTCCCCCCATTGACCAAACCGACACCAGGATTTAATTTGGACCAATAGGGTGAATCTACGGTCTCAGTTAGTGGGGATGGGACGCTCTGATACGCTAAAGACAGATGTAATTTTACATTAAACATTTTCCTAGTGCAGCTTTAAGTCTTTCTATTTTGTCCGCTGTTAGTTCAGCAGACATATACTAAGATTTTCAGGTTTGACTCTTCCTTTGTATTTTGCTCAATTTGTACATTATACTGACACAAAAAACATCACACTGATGAATGCTGAGTGGCCTCCTGTTCAGTCAGATGAGTTCAGTCCTGGTTTGTGTGCAGTCTCGGCCAGCAGGAGGAAGATCTGTGCGCCAGTGGAGTGACCATCCTGAACCAGGACTTCACCTCTGCCCTGGAGACCCTGCAGGATGCCCAGTCCCAGGCCATCGGAGCCCCCAAGGTAGTACATCCAGTCGAGTTGGGGGTTCCATTCCCTGATCAATGGGGAGAGCAAGGAACTAACACTTCCAGGGTTAGGCGCTGTGGATCAAAGTGTCCACCATATAGCAGATGTTGCTATGCAAACTACAAGTCCTTTGTAACTTTGATAATTTCATGATTTGAAAAGCATCTGATCAGTGAAGGAGTAATATGCTGCTTCTTCTTCTCTCCTGTTTTTTTATCTGCAGTCATGTCCTCTGGTCTGGTCTGGTGGTTGCTCGTTTATGTATGATTACATGACTTGTTGACTTGCTAGTAGCTGGCATAATGTCACTTTGTGATGGTAACATCACTTTGTGATGGTAACAAGTGATATGTCGAGATCAGGTCAGACAGCGTGTTCTGAGATCATACAGAGTGAGATTAGTGTAGGTGTGAGAGAGAACACAAGTGATTGGTCAGAGATCCATGTAGATCCATTTCTATACATTGACCAACTTTATTTTGTGGCAGTGCGCCACAGATGAGCCACTTTGAGCTCCCTAGAAATACATTGGACCTAAATTGCTGTTGTATATGTGTGTGTGTGCAGATCCCCAGTGTGTGTTGGCAGGACGTTGGAGGCCTCTATCAGGTGAAAAGGGAGATCCTAGACACAGTTCAGCTTCCTCTACAGCGTCCAGAGCTCTTGTCTCTGGGTCTGAACCGAACTGGCATCCTACTGTATGGACCACCTGGTACTGGAAAAACCCTGCTGGCCAAGGCTGTGGCTACAGAGTGTTCCATGACCTTCCTCAGGTAGGACCTCCAAATCTTTCTAGGGTAGATCCTGGTGGCCACTGGGAGCTTCCCAGTACAACCACAGTCTTCTACTAGATGTTGAGAGGAAGGGGGAGAGCGTTACTCATTCCCTTTACTTCACTTTCACTATTACTTTCACCACCCATATTTTCTCAGCCATTTGGGGGATTCAAACCAGTGACCTTCTGGTCACCAGCCTCCTTCTAACTTTTTGGCTACCACCTCCTCCATGAGATGTTGGAGGTATCTCTTCCCTTTGCAACATGAGCTGCTTGGGTTTTCCATTTCTCTTTCTATGTAACCGGTGCACTCCAGGCTGAGGTACTGAGGCCTAAAACTACAAGTGATGTCCTGACTTTCATCATTACCTCTCTAATTCACCCCTCTCCCTCCTGAGGGGGAGTAGACTGTCCAACATTAGGATAGAACTGCAGGGGACAGGGCAGGACAAGGTACAACAGGACAGGAGGGGATAGGATAGGACAGGACAATGTAGGGCAGGACAAGGTAAGACAGGACAAAGTACAACAGGACAGGACAGAGTAGCAAAGGAGGGGGTAGGACAGGACAGCACAGACTAGGAAAGAAGGGGAGAGGATAGGACAGGACAAGGTAGGGCAGGACAAAGAAGGACAGCACAAGGTAAGAGGCACATACTGGGAATATCCTTATTTTAGGCTGGTTTAACATCCAGGCAGTGGAGGAACAGGAGAAAAGGTTTGCAGAAATGTAGACGCTACCACTTTGTGTAGAGCAGCGTAACGGGCAGCTAATCAGGAGCCTGTTGTTTTGAAAATAGACTGAATATAACTGAGACATTCGGTTGACCGTTATTCAGGGTTGCTACAGTCATGAAAAGTCATGAAAAGTCATGGAAATGGATCATGGTCCTATCGTTTTAGAAACATCATGTGTTGCTGATCTTTTCCTCCAACCAGTGAAGTGTTGAATGTTCCAGCTTGGCTGCTTGTTGATCCACTTCAGATCAGAAATGTCCTGATAGTATCGGTCCTAAGGGATAGTTGGAGCAGAAACCAGACCTGGACATTCACACCACATGTTCAACGGAGAACAGAGACTGATGGATACTGGTCGTGGAATAGTCTTGGAGAAGTGACACAATTTGATTGGCAAAAGGGTGCAGGAACTATGCTTATTGATTTATCTACCAAAGACAAAGTTTACAGGCATTTTGCAGGTGGGAACTTCAACCTGGTTAGACGGTTTTCCAACTGTTGGCTTCTCTCTCCAGTGTTAAAGGGCCCGAGCTCATCAACATGTACGTGGGTCAGAGTGAGGAGAATGTCAGAGAAGGTCGGTATCAATAATACTTGCACTAATACATTAATACAGATTATCAATCACTAATACATTATTACATATTATCTATCATAGTTATTCCCCATACCTTCATATAACCTGTCCTATGTCAATGTCCAGTAAAGACGGTGTTAATAATAATAATAATAATAATAATAATAATAATAATCTTTATTTCTATAGCACATTTCTAAACAGTTACAGGACATGGTACTTGTTTATAATCTAGACTTCAGAACAGCCAATAGGATCCTCTTGTTTATAATCTAGACTTCAGAACAGCCAATAGGATCCTCTTGTTTATAATCTAGACTTCAGAACAGCCAATAGGATCCTCTTGTTTATAATCTAGACTTCAGAACAGCCAATAGGATCCTCTTGTTTATAATCTAGACTTCAGAACAGCCAATAGGAACCTGTTTGACGACCTCAGGCTGTAATCCAGCTCCTATGGGATTAAAAGGTCTGTGATGTACACTGAGTGGATAAAACATGAGGCTGACCAGGTGAAGCTGTGATTCATTATTGATTTCACTATTAAATCCTTCAGTCATGAAAGGCAGATGGAGATGAAGGTGAGGTTGGTCCTCTGGACCATCATGGACATGTGTTGTGCAAAATGGGGTGCAACTCAATGTGGCCGTGATATTTTGTACACTCAGTGTAACTGGGCCACCCATTCCTACCATCACAGTGATCGGTTCAGAAACTAATGGGTAACCGAACCTGTAAAGAAACTGAAATCAGGTTGATGTGATCTGCTCAGTGTTCTCCAGAGCGAGGTCAGCAGCTCCATGTGTCATCTTCTTCGACGAACTGGACTCTCTGGCACCCAGCAGGGGGCGCAGCGGAGATTCTGGCGGGGTGATGGACAGGTAAGAACTTATCGACCTGCAATAATTACAGCCCATAATAAACAGGAAATGACCTAAAAGGACATCTGGATTGTAGATGGCCACTAGGTGAACCAGGTTGTGGTCTGATCTACCAAGTGGGGGGAGGGCAGTGGAGCTGTATGCTTTCCTCATACATCAAGTCCAGTGTTTTATTGTCTCTTGTTTTGCATTTCACATACTGTGTGAAGTCAGTGAGGAGGAGAGGGGGGCGTGGTTGAAATCTCCCGAGATCAACATCAAGGCGTTCGGGTGTTGGGTCTGAATTGCCGCTACCGCCGAGTTGATGATCTCGCTGGCCCTGGCCGCGTTAGCGGAGGGCAGGATATAAACAACCAGGACAATGGCGTGCCAGAACTCACGAGGCAGATAGTATGGTTGTAATCCCACCGCTAGTAGTTCAACATCAGGGCTACAGACGCTAGTTTTCATGGTAACATGACCTGCTTTACACCGAGTTAATAAAAAGGGCAAGTCCACCTCCTCTCTTCTTATCACTTAGCTTCCCTCTGTTCGCACGCACGAGTTGAAACCCCTCAAGTGCAAGGTGTGAGTCCGGTGTAGTGTCCTGTAGCCATGTTTCAGTGAAGCACATAACGCTTATTCCCGCTGTGTCCTGGCCAGGGCAGAGAGTTCGTCCATCTTGTTCACTAGAGATCTCACGTTCCCCATGATAACAGATGGCAGGAAGGGTTTGTACCTCCTCACTCTCTCCCTCGCTCTCTCCTTCACCTTTGCTCCGGCTCGGGTCCCTC
>CABFOQ010027299.1:0-20468 GCA_900660455.1 Gephyroberyx darwinii | reverse complement strand
GGGTTAAGGTGTGTGTGTGTGTGGGTGGGGGGGGGGGGGGGTTGGCTCTGTGCATGTTTTTGATAATGCATGTTTTTTTTTTTTAACCCAGTCATTTGTTGGGACAGGTGATTATTGGTCTATCTTGACAACGACAGTTGCTAGATGACAGTTGCTTCCATTATTTGCATAGAAAGACAAAGGGTTTATCATTGAATATGAGGGAAAGAAGGGAAGGAAGGAAACACTGTTTGGTCGAGATCCAAACTCAACAGTCACCAAGGACTGAATGTCCTTTCTCTACTGAGGCCGGAGCACTAACATTTCACACAGACACACTCACTCTTTCACCCCCCTGTTCCACTCACTCTCTGTTCCACCAACATCCGGTCTCTCTCGTCCCATTCAAAGGTCAAGCATAATTAGCAGCTACTTTCAGATCCAGTTTGAAAATGTCACCACATATATAGTAGACTGGAGCCACTGTCTGCTTATTTCTTTGGCTTTGAAAGTAATGACAGAGTTGTTGAGCATAGGCTTAGAATGGAAATAAAAGATTTTGACTGGATTTGGCACCCAGTAGGCCATACCACACACATTTAGTGGGGAAAAAAACACAAAAAAAGCAACAACAGAGTTTTTCTCAGAGGCTTTCTTCAATCATCTTTGTTTTGAACCTTGATTGTGGTAGTGAGTGTGGTGTTTATTGACTTTAGAAATCTTATTGTGACTGTGCATCCAAACAGAGATGAAGATAGATATAGAGCAGTATCAAGAAGTTATTGTTGTCATCCATATTGTTTTAGCTATATGTTCCTTGGCTGTGGAACAAATCTCCCAAGGACAAGTCAAGTTGAAACTTGAGAGTTTCATTAAGATGACACAGCTGTCTGTAGTGCCTGTAGCCACAAAACAAGCTATTAGCACTTTACAAGCAAACTACATAAAAATGTACAAAGAGCAGAGTTCATGCTCTTTCATGTCATCTAAAACATTTCAATTGCACATTAGATAGTGATGAAATGTTCCGATATGTGTGTTGTAGTGTTCTCCCTGTAATCTTTTTTTCAAGCAGTGGTAGTTTGGAGTAATTTTG
Organism: Gephyroberyx darwinii; assembly: GCA_900660455.1. NCBI lineage: Eukaryota > Metazoa > Chordata > Actinopteri > Trachichthyiformes > Trachichthyidae > Gephyroberyx > Gephyroberyx darwinii. Next base: position 19,393 of record CABFOQ010027299.1, on the reverse strand, counting down.
GTTTTGGCCATTCCTATTTTTGTATCCTATTTTGGTTCTAGTGGAGGATATCATACCACTGTTATACTTGTTTAGATACATTTATGATTGAAACACAGATTTGAAACACACACACTCCAGTGGGATTCAAATTAAATGACAACATCACAGGGCAGTCAGTCCTGCACAATATGTTTTGTGCATGTGGGGGTGTTTGGCTATTTTCCATAGCCACCTACTCCAAAGAGAACAGAACAGTGGCAAAGTCCAGCGTGGAGAGAGGAGACAAACTCCAAATGATGCCAGTGTGTAGTCTAGGCTAGTTTGTTATTCCCTCAAATAGGCCTGCAGGTATACCGTATAGGTTTAGGGTTACGCTTTGGGTTTGAAATTACGGCAATATCCTTGTTGTTTTTGTAGCTTGTGGCCACATTTATTATTGCTGTAAGGACAAGGATCAGAGAACACCTAAGAAGTATTGATTTGTCTGCATGTTTGTGTGCATCTGTAGCTATCAGTTTCTTGGTTAGATTTCCCAGAATCTGGCTGTTTTTTTTTCCACCTTCCCATAAATGTGTTATTTTCAAACTGTATCTGGACCTTGGTGCTAGCAGTGGGACCAGGAGTGAATGCAGGTCCCAGAATTGAAATTACTGTCCGGGTCCCTGCTGCTGCAAAAGAGAAAAGAACATGTTGTAGTGGTCCAGAGAAACGATTCTTAAGATGTTTCTTTCTTTTTTCCATTTCCTTTTCCTTTTTCTTTTTTTTTTTCTTTTTGCACATTATTATTATTACAATTATGTACAATTATGTCATACAAGCATTTGTATGTTTTTCTTATATATTTTTTATTCTTTAACTTTTATTATCTTAGTTGTGTTATTCTATGTTGTTGTTCTATGTTACCTGGCTACTGTGACTAAGAAATTTCCCCTCGGCTATTAATAAGTACCTACCTAAAGTACCTGCCTAATTCCTGTGGACTTACAGCCTAATGGGAGTGAATGGTTTTTCCATCGCATCGTGTTTTGTCATTTAGATGTTATCCAAGTCACTTTTGTCCTTATTTTTATCTTGATTTTTTTGTTGTTTATTTGTATGTGTCTTTTGTTCAAGTTCAAGTTCAAGTCCTTTATTGTCAAATGTGCAGCATCACTTACAGTCATGCTGTACAATGAAATGTTTTGAACGAGGCACATGTTTTGGACGTTCCAACATGGTAGGTACACATGAATCACACATCTAGTATATAAAAAAAAGATAAAATAGAATAAAAAATAAAAGTAGCAATAGAACAGATTAAGGGCTAAACTAGAATAGAAGAGAATGTATGGATATGAAGAGCAGCAGGTTTGGCAAACATGAATGATTTAGTGATACAGATACAGATGTGCAGGTATAAAGTGCATGTGCATTGCATATAAGTATTGTTCATAAAGTGACATGGGTATGTCACTTAAAATCTCACCTACACAAATAAGTGCTGTATTACTTTATTACCCTTCTTTCTGTGTTTTTATCATTGTATTTTATCCATGGGCTTTGCTTCTTTATCAGCAACTAAACAAACCTAAAACGAAACTAAACTAAATGGTGTTTTGGAATGGAATAATGAACACACAGCTATCGTAGGTAAATAACCTGTAAGTAGAGGATTGGAGAGTTTTCTTGTTCTGATTTCCTAAAATGTGAGTTTATTCTTTTCTTCTTGTTTGTGTAGCCTCATGTGCAGTGTCATCGTTGGCTGGGAGAGCTTGACATCTGTAGCAGCAGCTCCCTTTTCACTTTGAAAGCTATATCAGCCTCCTGATTCTTCAAATAAAAAATAGATTCTGGAGCAACATCAGGATTTGGTTGTTGTTCATACTAGCGACAACATTTGTCCAACATTTATAACTATCCTCTGTCCATAGTTTGGGATGTGATGTCAAGCAGTTCCACACAGTCGAGAGGTGATGATGTTTGCAATAAAGTGATAAACATAGATCGATAGCTCAGAGTACTAGCAAAGGCAGATAAGCTAATAAACAGAGGTCAGCAGACCGAGAGATGTTTTCTCATGTGTAGCTGCAACTGTGTAATTGTTTCACAAGGCCTACAGTGACATGAGGTCAAATGAAATGAAGGCCTGTTTTGATTATATTAGGGTCATGCTGTTACCTATCATCTAAGCTAATTGCTCTCCCTACCATCAGAAAGGAGGTTGCCCGCATGAAGGTGTAACATAGGCCTATGTGTGCTCATGCACGTATATACACACACACACACACACACACACACACACACACACAGGTAGTGGTTTCTGTAATGGGTTTGGCTGTTGTCATTGTATGTTGTTTCACAGAGATGCTACAGGTGACTAATAGATTTGGCACGCGTGTGTTGTGTGCTCATTTTGGTCATGGGTTTGGCAGTACTTTTTGCACGTTACTGAATGTTGGTTTATCAAGCTTCCAGGCTTTTAAAGGCCTGTCCCAACTTGTCTCAGGGGAAACCAGATCAATTGCACTGCACCGTCTTGGTGACACAAACACACACACACACACACAAGCTCATCTGGGCGTATCTGGTTAAGCATATGTCTTATCCAAGTATATTCTTATAGTAGTTATTGAACAGTCCGATTAAGTGTGCAATCTTATGATAAAGCTGAAATATGCAGGTTTTCTGCTTGCCTTCTGTATTTTGACGATAATTGGCCTTCATTTATTTCCTGGTTTGATATGACTAAGAACCACTACCACGCTCCAGTGGAGCTGCTCAGTAGTCAAAAGGACAGGGCTTTGGTTGAACTAGGTGTGAGTGTGTGAGTATGAAGCAGGGAGTTGCCGGTAACCTGCAAAGTGCAGTCAACCTTCCCTATATAAATAAAGGTTCGGTGAACAGCAGTATAGTCTGTCAGTGTAACTTTGTTCGTCATATTCAATAAGATCACTACAAGGCAAGGAACATAAGAGGTAATTGTACAAACCAACATTAGCTTGCGGCTAATGGTGCTAGTGGAAGGAAGTGGGTATACTGGCATTAGAGATGGGTACTGTGGTCCCACCATACAGGGGTAATTATGCTGACAAGTGAGTATTTCTTATTCCCCAGAGAAAAAGTCAGGCCGTCTCCATATATTTGTGTGTATCTTCAACTGCAATACTGAAGCTAAAATGGGGAAAAGAAGGCTAATCAAGTTTGCAAACTCTGCAACTCTGGCAAATTCATTCAGCCCTACAGTGCTTCAGCTGCCTTCCTACTTAAAGTATACTGGTGTGTTTCTGTCAAACCCTGATAAAGCTAGTAGTTCAAGGACGTTATCTTCCCTGCTGTACCTGCTCTGAATCTGGCTAGTTAAAGCTATTTGATAAGCAGCACACACATGCCTTCAGTATCATATTTGAACGCCATACAGTTGCCAAGTTCCCACTGAGACACAAATTACAAGAAGTGAGAAGAAGGCGGAGGACCTGGATAAGTACCATGGGCATGCCTATGCCACAACACCCTTATCTGATTTGGATCATTTCACATCTGGTTTCAAAGCAGCTTCACACTAAAGAGGGATTTATTTTCTTGTGTTGATGAGTACAGTTTGACTTTAAAGCCCCCATAAAGTGAAAAATGACTTTTTTGAGTTGTGAAGCAGCGTTCTGCATTTAGACAACATTAACATTTTACCTACTTGCCCAGTCAGGCTAGCAGCTCACAGTTCTGCTCTGTATCGGTCCCTGCTGTTGACCATTTGGCTAAGATTCACCAAGGCAACAGGCCCTGCACTGCTCACCTCAGAGAACTCCCACTCATATTTACTTTTTGTCAGAAGTACACTGTGGCAAACACACACGCGTCATGAAGTGAACTCCGCTTTCCATTTCACAGGGTCTTTAAATCTATCATCAGTTCTGGGCTCATCACTACATTTATATCAGAAAACCGTTACTTTGGACAGAATGAGTTTAGACTATTTGTTTCTTCCTGCAAAGTGAGAGAAACATTTCAGAGATTCAAAACAACATCGCAGATTTCAACTCCTCCCTAGAATAGAACAGTGACAGAATCCAACACATCGGCCAAGTGTCCAGAGTTGGGACGTAAGACCTATGAGTAGGCATGAACTAAGCCAACACTGCGCAGGAACTGGGAATACAAACTGCCCTCCTTTCTCCTGTTGTTGGAAAAAAGTTATCCTGAAGGGGTGGACTGTGTCACAGTGACATCATCCACCACAGGATGGATGATCCTCTGAGAGCAAGGTTTTTATACGCTCTGTTGTGCCGCACTAAGTCATTTGTATGAAAACTTCTCTTTGAGGAGGGACTCTTTGATGCAAGGGTTTGAATGGATAAGGGAGATAATCTTGTTTGTCTTGTTATTTTATTATTTTGACCGGTAGGCAGCTAGGAAGATCAGTTTAATCAAAATAAGTTTCTCATTTGATGAATCTTAAAAGGTAACGACTTGCAGTCTAGGCTTTATTTTCTTTTCATTTTGTGTTTGTTTATGTAGAGATTTAGTGGATCTTTATTGGATTTCTCTTAAGTTTACCAAAATGTTTTCTCTCTCTTGCTGTCTTTTCCCACAGGGGGCCCTCTATCCGAGTCTTGACTGTCAGGATGTCAAGCCTGCTGTTGCTGTAGGGAGGACGACCTCCACGTTAAGATCTACAGACGCTGACTTGGCCAGCTAATCACCATGTCTAGACCAAATTTCATTCCCAGCCCGAAGCCTAACCCTAGCACTATTTGGCTCATCTGTGTTCTTCTGGGCCTCCATGATATACACATCGACGCCAAAGATGGTAAGAACCTAAGAACCTATCAGCAACTTGTAATGTTCAATGTATTCCAGGAGTTATTGTGTGATGATGTGTTGTAATTTACTTTTTCGGTGTACCCACGCTCTTGATTTCCTACATTTTCACAACCCCCAGAGAATGGGCTTGAACTTGTTGCATTCAACTGTTGTGATTCATGTGGATGGAGAGAGCGATAAGGATAGCATAGTAAGACCAAGACAGCCCTCTCAGACCTCTCAGAGTTTTTCCACTCAAGAAAAAATAAGAGTTGCACCCCTCACTTAAAATGCAACATGTTTTGTCTATGTATGACCATTATGGTCTACTGAGGCCACTGTCAGTCGAGAAATTGGTGCCTCTAGCTTCTACAATGGACATCTCCCTGTATGATCGTTAAAAGTCAGTGCAAAATGGTTGGTCTAGAAAGAAGCCCTTGCTCTTTGATTCTGAAAGGCGGACACCTCACAACCTCACATTTACCAGTGATGTTTTAGATAGCTGATAAGATGCCTCAGAAGCATGCTGTGTTGTGTCTCACCATCTCTGTTTCACCAGTTGAGTCTATATAACAACGTATATGTACACGTGTGTGTGTGTGTGTGTGTGTGTGCTTTCTTTTTCAGTCCCCCCTGTACCTCAGCAGGTGAGCCTATCAGTCAACACAGAGACAGAGCAACTGTCTTTGTCCTGGTTGGGAGGAGCAGCCACAACCTTTGACCTCATGATTCTAAGAACCGAGCTCAATGAAACCGTTTTCTATGTAAGGGTTTTTCTATCTGTTATTCCGTTTTGGTTTATATGGTTTTGTATTTTTATTTTTTTTAAATTTTTGTATAGTTGCATTATTAAGTTGAGTCTTTATTTTCCTGGGTAAGGCGATTTGTAAGTCTCTTTGGATAAAAGCGTCTAATGTAAATGACTAATGGTTGTTTTGTATGATTTAAAGGGAGGTTTTGAAGCCATATTTTGTTTATTTGCCTCACCTGCAAATTTTGCTGTATTTAAACTGCACTGGATATTTTTATCCGTTGTGTCAAATAAACTAAGCTGGCCAGCTAAACCTGGTATCAGTGCGCCTGTTTTCATGTCATAGGTTAACTAAATCATAAAGATGAGAATAGCTTGTCTTTCCTTTCCTGCTTCAGGCATGACTATTGTGATACAACAGACAACCACAAAGGCTACCGTCCAACCAATGTCTTGTCATTCTTGTTCACAGGAGACGGTGTCAGTGACAGCAGACCAGAGCGGTCGGCACCAGTGGAACTGGACCTCAGTAGAACCTCTGAAGTGCACCTCTCTGTCGGTCCAGCTCCGCTCTAGAGACGGACAGACAACCAGTGAATGGAGCGACACTCAGATACTGCCAGGTCAGAAGGCTGGTAGTTATGTTTATCTGATGGGCAGAAGTCAGGGACCACAGTAAAGGCAAAGGGATGCCAAAAAAAACAAAACAAGAACTCTGATATGTTTAGACTGTAAGATATGCCAGTCTAACTCCAGGCGTGGTGACTGGAGCAAACACGATACTGCTAGATCTGACTCATCCACCAGGGATTAACTCACTATTCCTCTTCCTTGTCTCACTCCCCAAAGTACCATTTAGATGTTTAGATGTCTCTCTCCATCTTTCTCCCTTCATATTTCTTTATCTGCTTCTCTTCAGGAATGGATCTCCCCAGCAACAAGATATCCCAGATGTACCCTCAGGACAGAATTGTAACCGTGGGAACCAACACAACCTTCTGTTGCATTGTGGGAGAGAGGACGCAGTTTGGCAGCCTTCGCTATGGAGAAACTTTCATGAATGTGACACGGCTGAGTAGGAGGAGCTATGCCTTCACAAAGATCAATCAGGGACCTTCTGGCTTCACAGGAACCAATGTCTTCTGCGGCAGTGACCAGAAGATAATTCTGACAGGAGCAGTGGTGTTTGTCGGATGTAAGATGGATGGATGGATGGATGGATGGATGGATGGATGGATGGATGGATGGATGGATAAGATTGGAGCTGTGATAGCTGTCTGATCCGAGATGGATGGATGTGGTTTGGGAGTGAAGGAGTGAGGATAAGGAAGTGGGTCTTTCAGACAGATGGGGAAATGATAGATGTGAATGGATGGGTCAGTGTGTATTGTGAAGTGAGTACTTGCCAAAGTTGCTAAAATGTGTTGCTCAGCAATAAGGACAACAACAATTCCTTGATTTTATTATACAAGTGGACTTTCTTATCTGAAAAGATTTCCAAACCATGTGGTCTACTGGCCATGCTAAAAGATAATTATTGGAATTTCTCTGCTAATATGATTAACTGCGAATTAATCTGCAGACTCTTTAAAATATGCTTGTACATTTTGTCTTTTCAATAAGCTTTGATACAGAGTTTGAATCAATTTAATGTTTCAAACATTCATTTCTCCTGTGTCTGTCTGTATCTGCCTGTTGTCTCCCCTCACCAGATCCACCACTACCCAGTGATTTGGTGTGTGAGACTCATGACTTGAGATCAGCTGTGTGCCAGTGGAACAAAGGACGAGACACACACTTGTATGGCAAGAAACGAAAGACGTACCATACACTGAATGGAAGGTACTACACACACAAAGACACACATACACACAACCTTATGGTGAGACAGACACATTTCACTTTTGTTTTTTAAAATGAATTACATTTCTTTGTGTACTGTATATGGTCAATGACAATCCAGTTGTCCTAGGCCATCAGTGATCCCAGTGATGGATTGGTAAAGGATTGGGTTAAATTCACAGCAATTCATGAGCCAGGAAGTGGTGTTATGTGATTTTCTTCCAAGATCTCTGCCTCTCTTTAAAAACCTTTTCTCCTTATAAAAATGACCAGGGGATAGAGGGTTACAAGCAATATAAAGCACTTAGCTTAAGTAACCACTTGCTGTCCCTGAGTGTCCATTTAACATTGACAGGGGATTGGCTGCCTGCCAGACCTCTTACAGGAACTGTACAGGGACTGGCCAGAACAAAAGTTAAATCAGGAAAGTGTCTGGGCCTGTCTTTGTGTCTGTAGATAGGAAAGGGTTGATAATAATAATGTGCCATATTATTGTTTTTATTTTAACTTTGCTATGGTAGTCTTCATTTTTGCACCTGCTGTGTTCTTTTTTAGGGACTGTACTGAGGCCAACCAGAACCAGGAGTGGACAGTTTGTAGTCTGGACCAGTGGGACGGTAACTGGACCCTGGTAACTGAGAATCCACTGGGCCAACACAGCCTGACTGACTCTGCTGAGCTCAGACACAGAGGTAGGTCTCATAACTTAACCTTGCTATTGTGGATGGATAGATGGATGGACACATAATAACAATGGAAAAAAATATATATATATATGTAATGGTATTGCGTTGTGTAAGTGAAGATACACCAGTAAAAAAAGTACAAAGCAAATAGATCAAAAACAGTAAATAACACAGCCAGTAAAAAAAAAATAATAGCAAAAAAAATGATACAATACAAATAGAATTACAGCTGTGGGACATAATACAGTTGCTCCGTATTTGACCGTCATCAACAGGATATATTGATAAATTACGTCAAATCAATCAGGTGGAATTGTGACTTTTCAAAGTGGTCCATTATTGTTCTTCCCCTCCTTTTCTCCCCAGTGCGTCCAGTGGCACCAGCTAGCCTGACTTCTGTCATCCATGCCTGGAACGCTACTCTGCTGTGGCAGTGGAAGTACGAGAGTTATAAGTCACTAGCTCTCATCTGCCAGGTAGAGCTCACCTCCCACTGGCACACTACAATGGTGAGTTGTCTTGTCTGTGTGTGTGTGTGTGTGTGTGTGTGGGTGCCAAGCTAGAGCACATGTCCATAACAGCAATAGTGCACCAGTCATATTTCTCTCCACAAATGCTGACTTGTATCGGAATGTCTGTTCTCTCTATTTGTGGGTCCACCAATGTAATAAACAGTAATGTAATCTACTGAATGTCTCCAGCGTACCTTTCCTGGTGTGGATTTGCGGTCGGTAGACCTTTTGGACCTGCATCCTGATGAGGACTACAGTGTTAGGGTCCGCTGTGGAGCCCAGCAGAACTTCTGGAAGTGGGGCGACTGGAGCGTCCCGTTAGCCTTCAGAACTAGCATCGACAGTAAGGAACTTTTACCTTTTTGTGTTATTTACGTGTTAGTAGGTAGATTACTGTGGATGCACCTTAGCCAGCTGAGCCCCAAAGAGTTCATGTTTAATGACTGGTAGCTATATTAATGTTATTGCATTGACACATTACACTGAAGTATAGGTAAAATGAAACAAAGAAAGTAGACATTTTTGTTGGTAAGGGTTCTAGGCATTGAAAATTACTTTGAGTAATCACTGTTGCCATACCAGTGTTTTGGTATTACCGTTGTCGCTTCACAGCAACAACGCAATTGCCATGTTATTTTCAGTATTCACTGTTTTTTCCCTTCTCAGTTCCAGACGCACCTGATGTGTGGGTTTGGATGGACAGAGACAACACTGGGCGGGTCATGTGGAAGGTGAATATTATTGAGGGTTTGTTTACCTCGCAGCAGGTATATTGAATTGGACAATTTGCTTTTCACCGCCCCATTTGAGCACATTGATGTAAAATATGTGCGGACATTTTTTTCACTACAATCAGTTGACAGATATCCCTCACTCTGCCTGTCTTCCTCCTCTTCTCTTTCTCGCCTCTGCCGCTGTCTTTCTCTCTCCCCCTCTCGCTCCCTCTCCAGCCTCTGACGCGAAGAGAGAGCCATGGTCAAATCACAGGTTATGAGGTGACTCTCTGGAGCACAGAGGAGAACACACAGCACACAGAAACCTTTCCTCAGAGTACCGTCACTATGCCTGTCAACCTCACTCACGTCGCTACTACCAGAAATGGAAACAACAGGGTCATAGCTACCATCACAGCAAGAAATGCAGCTGGGGTGTCACCGCCTGCAAGCATAGTTATACCTCTACATTTGACAGGTATGTGGGAATGGAGGTAGAGCGTATTGGGGGAGGTTGGGGATGAAAAGGGGGAGAGGAAAAAAGCAGTTATAGGTACCAAGAATGAAGCCAGGTTGTCATGATCAGTGAATGTGGTTGTACCCATACATAAGTATAGTATATAAGTATAGGTATAAAAAGCATGCACCCATTTTTTCCCATTTTTCTTTTACAATTACCAGGCAAAATAAATCCAATATGATCAATGAAAGCAAGTAGGCAAGATGAGGTTACAGTTTACTTGTTTATTCTCTAAGGCAGAAGTTCCTAACTATCGGGCCGCAGACCGGTACCGGGCCGTGCAACATTTGCTACTGGGCTGCAAAAATATTTTTAAAAAGTGGAAAATAAATGGGGTCCTATGTATGTGAAGCAGATTTTTCCACAATGATGAAATTACAGATTAGACTGGACATTAGGAACACACTTCGGATGTCAATGTCTCCCATCACGCTGGGACCGGCTAAAAATGTGCGCTGTGCTTTAAAATATCATAATGTTAGGCCTACATAATTGTAAGCTAACATAAAACCTCTGACCTCTTGCAGTTGAAACAGTCAACTTCTTTGGGACAGAGAAAAACTATATAATTTCGCATTGACTTTGATACATTTTTGAGATTTAACAATGCATTTTCACTGCAGGAGTTTGGTGCCAGTGTAATGAAACATTTTCTCCACTTGGAAAACAAAACCAGCCATCAGATGGTTATAAAAACAGAGAAATTGCTGACATGGGGTTTCTACAGATCACCTGTCTTTTTTTTGTTTTTACAGACGTAGAGCCCCCTGCTGTGTCTAAGGCAGTCTATATGGATGGAGGCTTCCCTTTGTCCTGGCAGAGCGATGCCAATGCTAGCTGTGGTTATGTGGTAGAGTGGCGTGATGCCCTCTGCCTGCAGGACTGCCCTGTGGAGTGGACCAAGGTGGCCGTTGAAAACACAAACGTCTCCGTACAGTCAGGTATGCTAGACTAGACTCTCCCTTTCATCCAACAAGTGCACCAGTGCTTTTTAGGTGCTCACAGGGCCTGCGTTATTGGAGCGGTATGGAGCAATAATAAATACACACATGCTCGTATCTCATCGACATCTAGTGTCTCATCGGGCTAATCCTGTGCACATATCCTCACAGACTCACCCAGAGACTCTGCCAGCACTGACAAAACACACAGAACCCAGCTCTTATTGAGGTCCCAAGCACTTAACAACTTCTGAGTTGTGTGAAAACTTTTTGCCGAATGGATGGTTCCAGTCAGTATTGAGTACCCTGTTTTAACATGCAGCTGGGGCAGCAGAAACCTCCATTATTATTCTCTACCAGCTCTGCTTGACTATACCTTTTACAATGAAGTTACTGACAAAATCACTTTCATGCTTCAACATATCAGTTGAAGTTCAGTGAATTCCTCTTGTAAGCATACTGGCTAGCCCCCTCCTCTACACATATTTTACTCTGCAAACCACCTCTGCAGAAGCGGGGGCGTTGGAAATATGTAATACATGATAATCTCTGTTTCTGCCATCAGGTAACTTCCAGCCGGGTGTCAGGTACACTATTTCTCTCTACAGCTGTTCCTCAGAAGCCCCAGAGCTGCTGCGGTGCTGGCAGGGATACATACAGGAGCTGGGTAAGAATATCAATGTGCAGTGAGCTACAATGTCGTCTGGGAGGAAAGATGAAATGAAGATGACAATTACTGACTACTTTTCTCCTCTCTCCTCTCTCATACCTCAACTATCTTCTCCTCTGTTGTCTTCCCTTCCCCCTCGTGTCTCCCACAGTCCCTTCCAGTTCTGTCCCCCACCTGTTAACCAGTCAGCAGGACTCTGACGTTCAGCTGAGTTGGGGAGAGATCCCATTGTTCAACAGAAGGGGCTTCCTCCTGGGCTATCACATTTACCTCAATAATGGCTCCCAACTCACACTCCTAGGTACATTTTACAAAGTAAAGTTCTACCACTGTATGCACTACGGCTGCTAGCTATTTTTAAGCACTGAGAAAGAATATATATATATATTAATAAAAACTGATGTCTACATGTATCACAATCCATGTTACAATCACATAATTCAGCAAAAAACGTATTGTGTAAAGGTGTTTTTGTTCTTGCTAAACTCATCACACACTCACATTCCTCCCCTACCACCTCTCCCACCTCTCCTGCCTCTCTCTCCCTCTTTTCCTTTGTTTCTCCCTCTCCTTTTTTCTGAACCCTCTCCTTCTTCGTCTAGCCAACCTATCAGATCCTAGCAGCAGGAACTACACGGTGAGGGGTTTCTCTGTGGGCTCCTATAAGTTCACTGTCAAGGCCTACACCTCAGTAGGCGAGGACACAGGAGCCACTGCCTCCATAACCATGGAGCCATACAGTATGTATAGAGTCTTTTTAGGAGTATTCTTAGTATAGGCCTGATATTTCAGGGGGACATTCACATTTGTTTTCATTGCAACCAGCTCTTACAATGTCAGGATGTGTGTTCAGTACTAAAGACCATTGCCTACTGCACTATAATGCAGTCCACTTGAAATGTGGCTAATATGCCAGAGATTCATCTTTCTCTTGCACAGGGTAATGACATCACTAATACTTCTGTTTCTCCTCACAGCTGATTGGCTGATCCTAGAAATCCTAGCTTCTCTGGGAGCCATGACCTGTTTCCTGGTACTTGTTACCTTCTTTTGTTACAAGAAGAGGAAATGGTAAGATTGATTGTGTGTGTGTGTGTGTGTGTGTGTGTGTGTGTATGTCCGTGCATCCGTGTGTGTGTGTTTCCCCTATACTCTATGTGTATTCTACCGTGGCGGCCCAAACCAGTAAGATGATCACCCACCATGCTAAAATTATTTGCAAAATAATTATGTTTTTACTCTATTGTTTCTTTAAGTAAAGAGGCAGTGTGTTTTTTGTTTTTTTTCTAATTGCAGTAAAGTCAACTTGATCTTAAATGTATTCTGATTCATAGTCACATTTACCAACAGTAATTCTCTGACTTACTAACACTCTTTTTTTTGCCCTGTCTGTTGCCTGCTTCCTGCCTGCATTGTCACCAGGGTGAAAAGGGCATTCTATCCAGACATACCGGAGCCCAAGCTGGCTGGTAATTGGTCCAGGACACAGGTACAGTATCTGTCCAGGCCTATCAGCAGCTTTTTCATTTTATTTGTATTAATAACTTCATTTCTTTATATTGATGGTATGAAAAATGCAACACTACTGAACCTTTTGTGCATGAAATCTCAAAACTCAAAACCTAATTACAATGTCAAGATCATCATCATGACTGCTTGCATGACTGCATAGAAGAATAATGTCTGTTTTTGCTATATGCAATGTGTTAAGTCTGCTTTGAATATGTTCTTCATTTCATTTGATCTTCATTTGATGTCTATCTATGTTTTTGTTTCTGATCATTTGTAGCAAGCAGAAAAAGCTTCATGATTTTCTCCTGTTTTAAAAATTGTATCAACTCCGTCAAGTATTAATTCACGCGTGGTGTCTTATAGGGTCCATTGGATGTGAAGCCGTCTCCCCACAGCATGGTCCACATTGTAGAAGAGCCTGAGTGGGATTCCAGTAAAGAAGCACTAGTCGTCATCCCTGAGGAAGAAGAGGATGAGGAAGGGCAGGGAATAGGAGATGAGCCGGTTGACACAGATGAGCCGACATCACTACGCTACTACAACCAAGTGATAGATGACCGGCCCATAAGGCCGCGTTTCCCAGACTCCTCGGCATCTTCTGCATCTTCCTTGGATTCAGCACGCACCGATGTGACCTACACTGGGATCCAGACCTCAGGGTCGTCCTTGGCCTTCCAGCTCCAGTCACAGGGCTCCTCTGAGGGACACCAGCCTCAGATTGATCTGCCAGTCAGCTTTGGAGGTGGAGAAGGAGGCTACCGGCCCCAGATGAAACCTGGTGCCCCAAGCCAAAGCCCGGGCCCAGCACCCCCCCAGTCTTTCCCAGAACCCCAGCCTGCCATAGGAGGCTCATTTGGGGGCTACCAGCCCCAGTGCTCCTGGCATCTGGACTCCCCCATGGAGCCCGGGGAAAATGGAGGCCTGGCACCTTCTGTGGGCTCCCCCACCTCTGTCACTTCCACTCAGTTCCTCCTCCCCGATGATGGGTCAGAGGAACATGCAGAGGGAAAAGGTCAAGGACCATCATCGGCACCGACATGGTTCCACAACCTGTTGTCGTCCGCAAAACCCTGATATAATTTCTCACTACTAGCAGCCAGCCCAGGGGGTTGCGTTCAAGCAGATGAAACCTTCATAAATTTGTCAGATTGATTGCTCAATTGATTTTTATCTGTTGTCAGTGTCATGCATCAAAGACGTCCAGCCCACATGGTCTTAACAGATAGAAACATGCGCTGATATGTGAGTCCATTCTATTGATTATGCTTTCATAGACCAGCACGTTAAATATGTTATCTGTGGTTAATTTCTCAAATAGACAAATCATCAAACATAGAAACCTATGCCAGTTTAGTGAAGACAATTGTCTCTTTTAACAAGAAAGATTCTGTGTCTTTATCAGCCAACAAATTTCTAATCTGTCAACAAATTTCTTCATTCGTTCCATCATACTGAACGCACCTCTTGGCATCCTGAGGTCTGTCCAGTCCCTCACTGCCTTACCTGTGACACTCAGTGACTCTCTACAATGGGCATTTAGCTATGTCATATCCTGTGTTGCAGTACACTATATCAATATTTCTGTTTTCATTTCAAATGCTTCTTTTTCCTGACGTGAACTTAGAAACCTCATGGACACTAAAGAAGAAAACTGAAAAGAAGAACACTCAAACATAATGGCATGACACGAAAACAAATGAACACTTGGAAGAACCCTACAAAGAACACTAACTATACAGAAGAACACTAACCCTAGAACGTTACTCATTGCAGTGACCATGTGTTCTTGTCTGCCCACTTGCTTTGTTGAGATTGGACTGTGTTGTATGGCAGCTGATGAGCTATCCCAAAAGGCATTTGGCTGTAAAGACGATACACAGTTGGCACCATCCTGGACTCATTAGATCAGTTCTACAGTGTAACATGCACCAAGCATTTTCTTAACTCTTCCTTTCTCTCTGAAATAGTGAGAGCAGAGGTTGATGGTTAAATGATTTGCAGACTAAGTAATTATCTTGACCTTTTTTCATAAGTCAGTAATCACATCGGACCAGTTGGCTGCCATCTTTATAGACTTGATCTATTTCACACAGATGACTGCTACTTAGCGGTGAAATATATTAATTGAACGACACATTTATGAATGAGAAATGGTAATTATTTTGAACAGATACTGGAATGGTGCTTGCTATTATGGTCTGGAATTGTCTGGGCAACGGGCCCAGGAGATATACACTGATATAAGCTAGAACATGAGCACTAACTGACATGGCTACATGAACAAACTGACTATCATGTTACTTTTTATTGTCTCTTTTTGTTGTTCTGTGTTGCTTTTTACACCTTTTTTGTAAGAAATACATATTTCAAAATCAGGTTGTGGCCTCTTTGGTGTTGATTTCACATTGTTTTGCATGGTGCATTATCCCCCAGTGATGCACCAGTTTGTTTTCTGCTGAGTTGATTACAATTACACAGTTGTATAAACCTTGTACCAAATTAATGAGGATTACCCTGGATGGTTTATTGCCTTGGAAAATGTTATGCTTCCAGTCTTTTGCACCATGTCACCTTTCTTACACTGCCTTGTTCACAAATGTTATGCACAATATCAAGAATAAGATTAGCTTAGTTCAAATCAAAACTGATCAGAAATATATTGCATGGGGAAATACAGATTACACTGGCACTGAGTATAATGCAATGTACAAATGATGTCAAAATGTAATTCATTTTAGCCAAGTGCTAACATTTCAAAGTGTGGTTACATTATAATTGTTATGGTATTACTTCCTCCATCATATCTGTGTAGCTGTGAAGACTTGTTGGGTCAATTTGTTTTAAACCTGCAGTTAGAAGATTATGCATTTGCTGTGGATTTGCTGTGCTTGAGAGTTTGCTATTTTTGGGGAGATCTAGCATTTAAGTCTAGACTGTTTGAATTATCTACAAAACGTGACCCCTTTCTTTCAATTCAAACGTTTTTCTAAGCCTCCACATACATTTTCATGACAAAAGGGGTGCAAGGGGTATCATATATTGGTCCTATGAGCAAAGCAAATTTCCAGTATTCCATGTTGCTATTATTGAGCTTTTGTGGTAACAATTTGGGAAAATTAGCAGTCTGGCTCCTCCATAATAATAAAGCTCAGACATACTGACACTAATTGCCCAAACAAAACCCCACATGCTCCATTTGCGTTCCACTAAGTGTGTGGCATGGGCTACAAAGTTGCACCCTTGGCTAGCATCATACTGCTAAGATTATCCTTTGTCACTGTAATCCAGTTTAAAATATCTAAATGGAAATTAGATTTTGTATTTTATTTTAGGAAAATTGTATTTGTATTTTAGGAAACCAGGCCCTGGCTCATCTCAGTAGCAGCATCTAGGGCCTGTTTCTCAGAATCTCCAGCCATCAAGCTTTAAGTAAAACTACTGTGACATGAATGATGATTTAGAGTAACTATAATGGATGGCTTCAGTGATAAACAAGTAGGAGGCAGTCCTCTGACTACTATGAAAAATGTATCCCCTCCAATCCATCTTCCGGTTAAATCAAGTTAGAAGTGAATCAACCAGTTGAATTCTGTGAGATTAGCGATCACTTCAAAAGAATGAAGGAGGGAGGGAGGACATCATTTCAAGTGTTTAAACAGGTCTGCAAGATTCTTTTCCTTTGAAGCCTGCTTTCCCAAACAAGCAGGGCTTTGGAGAATAACATATGAATGCTATGTGTTAACACATCTTTTTATGTTGATTTGGTTCAACAAAACACCTTTATTTTTCTCTAAATCTTTGCTTTTATACAACAAACTGTACATATTCATTGGTCATTTTCCCCTTAGAATAAATGTATATTCTATTCTCAATACTAGCTTTACTGAAAGTATAAAGGCAAATTATGTTATTGCTGATTATAGTCCTATGAAGTGTTGTGGCATTCCTCTTAGATCAACTAGAAGTTTGTTGTGTCAGACTGTTTACATAGATGAAACTTTGAAATTATTTCAGAAATCATGTAAAATAAATTAGAATTGTCTTTTCTGTCTGCTATGGCACAGCCTTATAATAGCTTAGCCTGCTTTGTGTTACCATCATATCGCAGCAGTGTAACTCTGACAATGAGATTGTAAGACTAAATATTTATTAGGCCAGAAAGTACTCTGCATTGAGATTCCCACATAGGAAGTGCAGACATGCAATTTCCCATTCAGTCCCATACTTTTTGGTCCATGTTTTTAACAGATGCCTCTATTAATTGTGTGATTTATACACTAGGGTACACTCTCTGCTTTACACGTCTGCCTTTTTTCTCTGGCCCTAGATCTTTGTGTAAAAATCTATGCATGTTGTATAAACTATTACTGTCAAATAGTGGTCCTTCATATATTTTAAAGCTGTTGTTATGGTACCCTATTGCTTTCCTAACACTAATATTGACTAAAGTTGTGCATGACAACATGACTGGAATTATTGTGGAACTGAACTGAACTGAATTCATGATATTTTGGAGAATATTGTAGAGAATATTGAAATGATTGAATGGAAAGAGTCACTGATTTGCTTCTGAGAATAATGCTTTACTGAGTGGACAAAAAATACAACACTAATGACAACACTGCTAACACAAGCTGCAATGCCACTTGTTTAAAGGCAATAAAGTTATTTAAATGTCTTGCCCCTTCTCAGCCTTATCCTTCACTTTTTCCAGATACCTAATATTGTGCTAATATTAGGTCGCACTATGGTGTTTAATGAAATTATAGATTTCCATAGCATAGGTTCAGGTACCACATGCAAAAATTACTTTTGTCAAATATATGTAGAACTTATTTTCTCTTTAATCACCTATGTTTCATAAAGTGTGCAAAATGCCCATGATCATAAAGTCTATAAGGAATTCATTTTGATGATTAAGTACCACTTTGTCAAGATTATTTTGTTAAATACTGGAGGTTTCACAGACCATTTTCTAAAACTAACCACATGATTAACAGCTTTACCCTTACTGTAGGTGCAGCCATTAAGTTCCACATTGCCTCAGCTACCTGTTTCTTAATCAGCCTAGCTGGAAAGAGCTGGTTTTCGGCCTGTACAGTAGACTGTACTGCCATGTTATATATGTTTAATCTAGGAAAAAGCAAAGACCTAACAAACATGTAGGCATAATATTAAAGACAATAATTAATACTAAATGGTAAATACTACTCATTAATTTTCATAACCAGAGAAATGTAATTAACCGACTGTTTATATACAGTTTCATTTCAGTGTAGAGCTAAGAACTGATTCAGGACCAGCTGTACCGCTCCTCCAGGAGCGTTACCACCTTGGCACCCTAGGTCTGTTGACGTATCACTATGGCAACGACACACTAATGAGGTTTCCTCAACGCTTGTTGTCTGTTTTTTAGCGGTAATTAGTGAGCTAAAGAGTCATACTATTAACTAACGTCCTGTAAGTTATAATGTAGTGTATTTCATGTGTGGACATTTTCAAATTTAAAAGAACAGAATGTCCGATATATTGTGCAGGTGGCTGAACAACGAGCTCCGGCTGTCAAAATCCGTTGGTAAGTGTCAGTGAGGTTAATGTAACTAACGTTACAGCCGAGCTACAAGCTAGCTGGTAGCTGGTTTTGGTTCATTAGACTAATGCAATTTTTAATAATTTTAAATATTTTTAATACAAAGCTTCCATAGTTGGTTGGTTGTCCATACCTGTAGCGATGTTGTTGCCGACAAATTTTTTTTTACCAACCCTTTAAAGTTACTCAAAGATTCTCATGAACTTCATCACATCATGGAGCAGTTTGACATTCCTAGTTTTCAAATTGACTCCTTCCATAATTTTGAACATGCCATATGTTAAGATTGACGTCAGCACAATTGTTGCATACTTAAAGCTCAGGAGTGACTTGTCTTCACAGATCCAAATACTTTGTCCAAGGATTTCTCCAGTGGCTACCTTATTGGCGAGATTCTGCATAAGTACCAGCTGCAAGATGATTTCAATATGTTTATTAAGATCAAGTAAGTTCATCTCTCTCTCTCTCTCTCTGTCTATCTCTCTCACTCTCTCTCTCTCTCTCTGTCTATCTCTATCTCTGTTTCTGTTTTTCCTCATTGCACCTTGAAAGCCAAGTTAAACTTATGATAGTTATTGGCAGTTGCTTAAAATCCAATTCCAACTGTTCCCGTGTGCCAATTGTAAGGTTAGTCCTGTCTTTCCTCATAGCACCTCCAACTCCAAGCTGAACAATTTTACCCGCATCGAGCCCACCCTTCAGTTACTGGGGGTCCCCTTTGACCTGACCACAGCCCAGGCACTGATGCAGGAGCAGCAGGGGGCAGCCACACGTCTCCTTTACCAGCTCTACATCTCGCTTGAGAAGAAGAGGAAGGCAGGAATCACTGGGACAATGATGGAAACCATGCAGCCTGCTGCCACTGCCTGCCTGCACAAAAAAGAAAATGAAATCTACA